>OZ022504.1:1875000-2080000 GCA_963989385.1 Ctena decussata | reverse complement strand
CAGATCCCAAACCCTATCCCCAACATCAAAGGGAAAGATTGACGAAGACATCCCAACAAACAATAAATAACAAGTGATAAGCCGAGTCAGCAGCTCTTTCCCAAATAGATGGCAACTCAGCTATCTTTATTGAACTAAATAATTTAGACCAACAGACGGGTTACAACGGACTAAGCAAATTATAGAAAAACATTTAACAATTATTTTTACCTATTTTCTATTTTTATGATAGAAGGATTAAACTGAGAACACAATAAATTAAACAGCACCGAACATAAAACAAATGCAACCGCAGCAAAAGTACCGCCTTGGGACGGTCAGTAATAACTACTGGGGGGTTTAAACCGGTTTTACTGGGCCCAAACCTTCACCCTCACCCTCCGCTGCGGTGCACACAATTAGTTGGTAGTTCGGTTCGTATGTAGGTCCCCTAACTCATCAGAGAGTCATCACGGTCACCAATTAAGATCAAGAAAAGACCGTGATGAAGCAAGGATGAGGACTCGACAGCCAAAACGTGTTGAGACACCCGGAGATCCGTGGGGCGTCAGCAACATCACTGGAGTACTGGAGCAAAAGAAGACCACCAGCTGAACCCCGGTGGGCCAAGAAACAGACAAAGATAGATAGATAGATATCAAGATAGAGAGAGTGAGAGAGAGAGACAGAGAGAGAGAGAGAGAGAGAGAGAGAGACAGACAGACAGACAGACAGACAGACAGACAGATAGATAGATAGATAGAAAGATAGATAGACAGACAGATAGATAGATAGATAGATAGATAGATAGATAGATAGATAGATAGTATCTAGATAAGTAGGTAGGTAGGAAGGTAAGTAGGTAGATATGTATGCAGGTAGGTAGGTAGGTAGGTAGGTAACGAGAAAGGTAAATAGAACAGGTGGGTCGACTTCGACTTAATATGCATTTTTAACAAATTATTAAATTAACGACATAATGCACATATTTATTCACCCATACTAAAGAGAACCAGAGGAAAGATAAACAGATAGATAGATAGATGTAGGTAGGTAGGTAGATAGGTTGGTAGGTAGGTAGGCAGGTAGGTAGCTAGATAACTAGAAAGGTAAATAAAACAGGCAGGTCGACTTTGACTTAATATGCATCTTTTACAAATTACTTCGACTTAATGCACATTTTTATTCACCCATAGTAAAGAGGACCAGAGGAAAGATAAGATAAGATAAGATGAGAAGATAAGATGAGATAAGATAAGATAAGATGAGATAAGATAGATAGATAGTCGATAGGTAGGTAGGTAGGTAGGTATGTAGGTACGTGGGTAGGTAGGTAGGTAGGTAACTAGATAAGTAGAAAGGTAAATAAAAGAGGCAGGTCGACTTCGACTTAATATGAATTTTTAACAAATTATTAACTTCGACTTAATGCACATTTTTATTCACCCACAGTAAGGAGGACTAGAGGAAAGATAGATAGATAGATAGATAGATAGATAGATAGATAGATAGATAGATAGATAGATAGATAGATGGCAGGCTGGTAGGTAGGAAGGTAGTTATGTGGGTAGGTAGGTATGTATGTACGTAGGTAGGTAGGTAGGAACGTACGTAGGTAGGTAGTTAGGTAAATAGGTAGGTAGGTAGGTAGGAAAATAGCTAGATTACTAATAAAATAAATAGATACGTAGATTCACTTCGACTTAATATGCATCTTTAACAAATTACTTCGACTTATTGCACATTTTTATTCACCCATAGTAAAGAGGACCAGAGTATAGACTGATAGATAGATAGATAGATAGATAGATAGATAGATAGATAGATAGATAGTTGGCAGGCTGGTAGGTAGGTAGGTATGTAGGTATGTAGGTAGGTAGGTTGGTAGATAGAAAGGTAGGTTGGTATGTAGGAACGTACGTAAAATGTATGTAGGAACGTAGGTAGGTAGGCAGGTAGGTAAATAGGTAGGTAGGTAGGTAGGAAAATAGCTATATTACTAATAAATCAAATAGATACGTAGATTCACTTCGACTTAATATCCATTTTTAACAAAAGGTCCAAATAATAGATAGATAGATAGATAGATAGATAGATAGATAGATAGATAGATAGATAGAAAGATAGATAGATAGATAGATATTTAAAGAGTAACTACACTTCAGGAACTGACTGAATCAGATCCCAAACCCTATCCCCAACATCAAAGGGAAAGATTGACGAAGACATCCCAACAAACAATAAATAACAAGTGATAAGCCGAGTCAGCAGCTCTTTCCCAAATAGATGGCAACTCAGCTATCTTTATTGAACTAAATAATTTAGACCAACAGACGGGTTACAACGGACTAAGCAAATTATAGAAAAACATTTAACAATTATTTTTACCTATTTTCTATTTTTATGATAGAAGGATTAAACTGAGAACACAATAAATTAAACAGCACCGAACATAAAACAAATGCAACCGCAGCAAAAGTACCGCCTTGGGACGGTCAGTAATAACTACTGGGGGGTTTAAACCGGTTTTACTGGGCCCAAACCTTCACCCTCACCCTCCGCTGCGGTGCACACAATTAGTTGGTAGTTCGGTTCGTATGTAGGTCCCCTAACTCATCAGAGAGTCATCACGGTCACCAATTAAGATCAAGAAAAGACCGTGATGAAGCAAGGATGAGGACTCGACAGCCAAAACGTGTTGAGACACCCGGAGATCCGTGGGGCGTCAGCAACATCACTGGAGTACTGGAGCAAAAGAAGACCACCAGCTGAACCCCGGTGGGCCAAGAAACAGACAAAGATAGATAGATAGATATCAAGATAGAGAGAGTGAGAGAGAGAGACAGAGAGAGAGAGAGAGAGAGACAGACAGACAGACAGACAGACAGACAGACAGACAGATAGATAGATAGAAAGATAGATAGACAGACAGATAGATAGATAGATAGATAGATAGATAGATAGTATCTAGATAAGTAGGTAGGTAGGAAGGTAAGTAGGTAGATATGTATGCAGGTAGGTAGGTAGGTAGGTAGGTAACGAGAAAGGTAAATAGAAAGGTGGGTCGACTTCGACTTAATATGCATTTTTAACAAATTATTAAATTAACGACATAATGCACATATTTATTCACCCATACTAAAGAGAACCAGAGGAAAGATAGATAGCTAGATAAATAGATAGATAGATAAGTAGATAGTAAGTAGGTAGGTAGGCAGGTAGGTAGCTAGATAACTAGAAAGGTAAATAAAACAGGCAGGTCGACTTCGACTTAATATGCATCTTTTACAAATTACTTCGACTTAATGCACATTTTTATTCACCCATAGTAAAGAGGACCAGAGGAAAGATAAGATAAGATAAGATGAGAAGATAAGATGAGATAAGATAAGATAAGATGAGATAAGATAGATAGATAGTCGATAGGTAGGTAGGTAGGTAGGTATGTAGGTACGTGGGTAGGTAGGTAGGTAGGTAACTAGATAAGTAGAAAGGTAAATAAAAGAGGCAGGTCGACTTCGACTTAATATGAATTTTTAACAAATTATTAACTTCGACTTAATGCACATTTTTATTCACCCACAGTAAGGAGGACTAGAGGAAAGATAGATAGATAGATAGATAGATAGATAGATAGATAGATAGATAGATAGATAGATAGATAGATGGCAGGCTGGTAGGTAGGAAGGTAGTTATGTGGGTAGGTAGGTATGTATGTACGTAGGTAGGTAGGTAGGAACGTACGTAGGTAGGTAGGTAGGTAAATAGGTAGGTAGGTAGGTAGGAAAATAGCTAGATTACTAATAAAATAAATAGATACGTAGATTCACTTCGACTTAATATGCATTTTTAACAAAAGGTCCAAAGGATAGATAGATAGATAGATAGATAGATAGATAGATAGATAGATAGATAGATATATAGATAGATAGATAGATAGATAGATAGATAGATCAAAGGCTGGTAGGTAGGTAGATAGGTAGGTATGTATGTAGGTAGGTAGGTAGGAAGGTAGGTAGGTAGGTAGGTACGTACGTACGTATGTACGTACGTACGTAGGTAAGTAGGTAGGTAGGCAGGTAGGTAAATAGGTAGGTAGGTAGGTAGAAAATAGCTAGATTACTAATACAATAAATAGATACGTAGATTCACTTTGACTTAATATGCATTTTTAACAAAAGGTCCAAAGGATAGATAGATAGATAGATAGATAGATAGATAGATAGATAGATAGATAGATAGATAGATAGATAGATGTCAGGCTGGTAGGTAGGATCGTAGGTAGGTGGGTAGGTTGGAACGTACGTACGTAGGTAGGTAGGTAGGTAGGCAGAAAGATAGATAGATAGATAGACAGACAGACAAATAGATGGATAGATAGATAGATAGATAAATAGATAGATAGATAGATAGATAGTAGGTAGGTAAGTCGGTAGGTAGGAAGGTAAGTATGTACGTAGGTAGGTAGGTAGGTAGCCAGGTAGGTAAATAGGTAGGTAGGAAGGAAGGATAGATAGATAGATAGATAGATAGATAGATAGATAGATAGATAGATAGATAGATAGATAGATAGATAGATAGATGGCAGGCTGGTAGGTAGGTAGGTAGGATAGGTATGGTTGTAGGTAGATAGGTAGGTAGGTAGGTAGGTAGGTAAGAACGTAGGTAGGTAGGTAGGTAGGTAGGTAAATAGGTAGGTAGGTAGGTAGGAAAATAGCTAGATTACTAATAAAATAAATAGATACGTAGATTCACATCGACTTAATATGCATTTTTAACAAAAGGTCCAAAGGATAGATAGATAGATAGATAGATAGATAGATAGATAGATAGATAGATAGATAGATAGATTGGCGCATTGTTTCCATTTATCCTTTACTAGCATTTTAATATGCACGTGAGTATGTGGTCGCTTGTGTGACTGTGCCTGTGTGAGAGTTTATTGTACATTTCTAAATACGTAGTTTGTTTTCACTTACAACTACTTTTCTGCCATATAACATTTGCAAATTCATTTACGCTAGGAGAAGAACTGAATAAGCAATATGCTTTCGTTCAAATCCTGAAATTGTCATGTACTGTGTTTATACAGCTGTATATGTCATGGAAGGAAAACCTGAAATAGCAAATACTCTAAACTGCAAAAACGTTGCCCAAAAATACTAAGTTCAACAGTCCACAATTTTATTAAAAGTTCTATTATTACCGTCAGAAAGCCAAAAACATATTTTTATAATATCAACAAAGAAACATTCAGGAGCTGAGTATGAGAGTTCTAAGTTGCTAAAATGACCAAGTTCAAAAGTCCTTAATTATGTTAATATTGCTTTTATTTCAGTCAAAAGCCAATTGCATGATTTTATGTTTACAACATGTGCAAAAGTTTGAAAAAGAAAATAAATTGAAAATTGCAGAAGTTGATAATTCCTTTAACTTTATCCCAGAAGTGTGTCGATCGGACAGACATGAAGACGGACAGACAAACAGACAAACAGACAGGACCGGATAGTACTGTCCCTGAATAACGTCACTAGGGCATAAAATATTGTACATTACTGTACATTACTGGACATTACTGAGCATTACTGTACATTATTCGACATTACTGTACACTACTGGACATAACTGATTTTAGGTACACCGTAGTAAACAGAACAGTGTTGTCAATCATGTGTGCATGGAAATAATTGTCAGTGGATGAATATAAAATTTTGGATATTTAAACATTTATACAATTATTCAAACATTAATTTGTTGATACTTTCGAACAATTATTATTATTATTATCGGTATTAGTATTATTATCTTGATCAATTTTCTACTTTTTCTTCTTCTTTTCGATTAATATTAATCCTTTATTATTATTATTATTATTATTATTATTATTATTATCATCTTGATCAATTCTTATCTTCTTTTTCTTCCTGCGATTAATATTAATCATTTTTTTATTCTTATAAGTTTTATTATTATTATTATTATAATTATTATTGTTGTATTTTTACTGAAACGAAAACTTCTTAAAATTTACGTGTTCGAAGAAACTTATTGCTCATATCATTTAAATAAGAAATGTCCAAACCATAACTATTTTATAAGCGGTTGACATTTTAAAAATAATGGTACCAAATATTTTGTGTCCATGTGCGAGCAGCTCTTAAAATGAAATTTCATTAAAATTTGGATGCATAGTTGCCATTTACTGCTAAAAATAAAAAAAAAATGTGTGTGTGTGTGTGTGTGTGTGCAAAACTTATAAATGCATGGAGATGGCTAAGCCCTTTGTTTTTTTTGACTTATCCACATTCTTGCACTACCAGCGACAGTGTTTTAATTTTAGAGGCACAAAAAAACTTTCCGACAGTCTGTTGGGACTACTTGAATAGCGATTTATACTGAAGGCCGATGTAATTCGAATGCTAAATAGTCATCGCTGTTCTTTTGTGCAGAGAATGTGAGGTGAATTGAACATTCTGATTTTTTTTTGCTTGTTTAGCGACGGATCTACTGGACTGAAAAACCTGATCGGGCATGTGACGCCCATAAAGAGTCGAATCCACGACCCCTTGCATTAAAAGCGAGCACTGGGCCCACAAGGACAGGCGCTCCAGTTTAACTAATCATGATTTTACAGAAAAAATGCGTAAAATGTGCTTTATGGCATGTGAACAAAAATAAAATAAATATATAAGCAACAACCTTGGCGTGGCCTGCGCTTCCTCTAGGAATCTTCCAAATAAACAAAAGCAAAAAAAAAACAGCTCGCACAGAAACAAAAATCTATGCGCCTTTAGTCATCTTATGAATGACAAGTGAAAACATTAATACGTTTACACAGAAGCACAGACTGGTTGCCCGTGTGATGCTGCGTGGATATGCATGCTGATCTAAGTCTATGCTGTTTGCGCTCGAATAGAGCCGCGCTCTAACAAATGTGTCTCGTATTTTTAAACGTATCCCCCCCAATATAGAACTGTAAATTGAGGTTCCTGTATCAGTGTTCTACACACTGGCCTAGTCCAGAGGCTTAGGTCCCAAAGTATTTACATATAAGTAGGAGCAGATTTTTGTTTACAGACTGGGTCGGAGATAAGAAGTAAAACCTTTTTAGCTCCATGTATGTATGGATGGATGACTTGCGATTTGATGTCTTTTTCACCAGAATTTCAGTCATATCAGGATGATGGTAGGGTGATGATGTGTGCAATTGTGTTGTGTGCAATGGAAATCCTTTTACGTTTGAAAAGATTTCCGCCTCTAGCGGGAATCGAACCCAGGACTGCTAGAGCTGTAGGCTAGTACTTAACCCACTTAGCTACCGGGGCGTATGTACGAAAGGGATACGCTGTAAAAAAAACATTTCGTTTAAAATAAAATGAATTGTGCATTCCTGCAATACGACCTGGTCTTAGCCTGGCCCATATCATTCAGATTATTTCATACGCATTAGGCCTATATGCATTACAGACTGGTATGGGTGTGCGTAGAACCAGCAGTGCTAAAAAGGTGTCTTTGGTATGTCAATGATTAAAATGATCAAAATTGGCTTGATTTCTTGAAATTTATAGTTTTACAAGCGAACAGAGAGGATTCAGACCAAACGGCGCCAATGTTTAAGCATTCGTTTCCAGTTTAGCTCGCTTACCACAATTTACCCCTGTTTTCGAATTATTATTAGACGTTCGTTTGAATATCGCTCGAACCCACCGCCTTCGACATTGAAAGTAAAGACTATTACCATTTGACGCGGAGCCTATGTTGACTAGTTTAAAACCCTCGACTTTATTTATAAGCCTTTCTATCCCGGCCCCACCGCTACAACATCACCTCCCATAATTTTTACAACTACATGTATGAGTTTTAAACTGAGAAGAGATACATGTATAAACTATAAACTGTAGTGGATAAAGTTTGAAGTATTTGCTTATGCATGGTTTACCTATTCTGTCCAATATGGTGTCATATGTAATATTGATATTTTATTAGCCTAGTAATTCATTGTGGCACTACTTTGTTAGATAAAATTCATTATCTCACGAAGTTATAATCATTATTATTAATATTTATTTTACATCAAAAATGATAGTTATCAAGATACAAGATCGATAATATTACTCTCTCCATTTTTATCGTTATCAAAACCAAAAGCAATGAAAAGACATAAAAAAAGAAGGAAAGAAACGTTATTTTTTATTTAAAAAAATGAGGCATTAATTATAAGACAGGATATTAGTGGTTTGTTTTTATTTTATTATTTTTTTTTTAATTATGATATTACACGACAAGAATAGGAAAGGGCTTGTGGAACATTCTTTTGGATTGAAAAGATTTAGTTACATGAATGCAATACCATTTTGCCAACATAAACAGATTAAGAAAATAACGTGAAACAGATCCTTTATCGGTCTATCATTACTGACCAATCAGAAATATTAGAGGAAACAGAAACGAATACAGGTATCACTTGACATGCCCATTTCACAGGGTCGACAGAGCAGCTTTGCAGTTTTGATAGGAATTAACCGATCAGTGAATAATAAACCACGCCTACTATCGCACCGATAATGATGAAAACGATAATTATAAGTGTAATCTTTTCTATCATAATCAAAATTATAGGTCAAGAAAAACAAAAAACCTTAAATGTATAATAATATTTCAAGCGAACTAAAGGGTTTATGATCTGACTGCGCAGGTGCATCCAGGGTTTCAGCAGTCCGCAAACGCCTTAGGGGCTTAACTCCATCACAGACTCTCAGAGCGACAAGGTTGTGCGCCAAGCGCAGACTCAGATTAGCCTGGGCATCTGCCTAGACTGATCAGTCTTCGCTAAGCGCTTATAGGGTAGCTAAGGGTCTACGCTACCTCCATGCGGGAAGCGAAGTCTCTGATCAGGCTGGGCGGATGCCCAGGCTGATCTGAGTCTTCGCTGTGCGCACCATTTAGTTGGTTTTCTCGTGTCGCGGCTCAAATTATTTACCACCCTAGATGGAATCTGCCGCTTCTGTTACCCCACATCGATCGTAAAGAGTGGACTCAGCCGTGTTAAAAGTTTTTATACCAGTGCATGTGTAGAAAGGGGAGGAAGAGGGGTTGTTTTTTTCTGGTTCAGTATCAGATGCCCTCAATCCCACACGGAAACTGTCTCTCTTATGCAATTAGTTTTATAAATATATTTCATGTTGATGAAACAGATTACGTTGCATAGAGCTTCATTTTTACAGGAACAGAAGAGACCATGGAAAGATCAACAGAAGACTTGACTGAAAGATTATTAAACTCCATTTTTGCCATGTTTGACATCCCTTTGTGAAAATAATGTTGATTATAAGAGTATGATGTGACATAACGTCCTTGACGGCTCACTAATTAATTGTGTCAGGCATATATAATTTTTGCAAGCCTGCTTTTGTGACTTCTTGCCTACTTACCTGGTTGTCGAAGCCTTTACCAAAAGCATCTGCACTTGGTAGGGGTTGGGGTGAAGGATGGAGGGTAAGGGAGTTTTCCCGAAGTGGAACAGATTGTTACTAAACAAGCTAATTGGATGAAAAAGTCTAAATGACCTGGAAGTCTACACTTTCACCTTCAATTTTAATTCTACTTCACTGGTGTGTATATGTGTCTTTAATTTTGATACGATCTGTCATTCGGATTTCTTGCCATGATGACAAATAGATACTTTATCGTCATATCTAATGTCTTGTAAAATACGCGGTCTCGCACTCTACGTGTCCTCTTGAGTATGCGCACTGACAAATCTATATTTTTAATGAATACGTAGAGTTATAAAGCGCAGTCAGGCTCGAAAGCTTAATTTTATGGGCAAAGTTTCTTTGAATAAAAAAGTTCGGGTTAATGAAAATATATGCTACATTTTCTTTGCCAAATTTAGATGGTAAAGTTTATTTGACAAACAAAACTTGTCAGTGTGAACAGAAAGTTTGCCATAGAATTTGAACGAAGATCATAGCATAACTTGTTGTCTGCCTTACGTTTTAGTGACTTACTGCATGCTTCCTTGGCTGAAGTAGCCGTTCAAAGATGGGGTCTACTCTAAAATCAAAGAATAAAATGACGCTGAATCAACGTTGATTCAACATTGATTCAACGCTGTGTGCCTGCTGACCAACTGCTTTTAATCGGCCGAGAAGAAGCATAACAGCGATGATGAAGAAATTTTAATTATTGTAAGTAAAAATTCTCTAGTTTCCGTTAAAAACAACAACAAAAAAACCTTACATACAATACAAATAAATATAATCTGTAAAGGCCACAACAAATTATATCTGGCAGATTTGCAAAATTAATCATGCCCCACACAGACGAGAGACGACGCATGAATTTCGGTCTGTGAATCAATGCAGACGGACAAGTGTTCCATTTTCAGCTGTATATTTTTTATGGGTCCATATATTATTTATATTATCAGCAAAAAAAATGCGCAGATGCAAAGGCTGATCTGAATCTCCCCTGTTCGCACTTGTCGTAAGGTGCCGTTTCACTCGACGCCACACATACAAAACATCCTCAGTTAAAAATAAGTGAAAATAAAATGATTCTATAAAATAAAATATTTTCTGCACAATCAATTACCGTATTCATCATAATAAACGTCCCTGCTCTAATAAACGCACCCCCCGACTATTTTCGGAACAAATATATATTAATTTGCATGAAGGCCTGGTTGCTTCCTTGATTGTGGTTTGCTCTTTGAAACAAGGTCTACTCTTATAGGAAAGAATTTGCTTCTCTATTGGCTTTAAAAGTTGATCCTTACTGAGAAGGGAGGCAAAAAATAGTGGAGTTCGTTCCTCTGAAAGTATTTCCATTCACAGTTACTGTTTATATGAGGTATTTGGCAGTGGCTGATCTACTACACTTTAGACTCTAAAAAACGCCCCCCTCTTTCCTAAAAAAAGCAATGCCCGGGGCATTACATAAGAACAATACGGT
The DNA here is from genome assembly GCA_963989385.1 of Ctena decussata. Lineage (NCBI taxonomy): Eukaryota > Metazoa > Mollusca > Bivalvia > Lucinida > Lucinidae > Ctena > Ctena decussata. Next base: position 2,069,065 of record OZ022504.1, on the reverse strand, counting down.
AGTTTGGGGTCCAAGGGTACTCAAGATAATGTGAATATTTGGGTGGATAGGTACCTTTCCAGGATAAAGAAATCTGCCTAATTTATTTTTGCAACTTTTCTCAATTCGAGTTAACTCTTAAAGAGAAGAATTTGCTTCTCTAGGAAAATTGCAGAAATGGTGAACAGGTGTACCCACTCAGCTTATGTTGTTGTTGTTGTTTTGGGTTTCTCGGCCCTCTGAGACAGTATTTCAGTCTACATCGGGCCGTCTCCCAGAGAGAGGGAGACAAAAAAAAAGAAATGACGAGAGAAAAATAGCAAAACACCCCACCCTCACCTACTGCAAGATCAGTAGACCCTTGTCCAACTTTTAGTCTAATTAGTAGGACGCCACGGCAATGAAAATTACCGAGCACCACTGCCCGATCCAACCATATCAAAATAATGTTCATGTAGACATTGTCGCGATGAGAGTTAAACGTGAATGTCTACAACTCCATATTTTCCAACCATTTTTACAAAGGGAAACAACTTCTGTGACTTCATGTTTGCTTTGCTGGACAAAACAGGGACCTACCCTTAAAGGAAAGAATTTGCTTCAAGAGGAGTAAACGCTTTCCTTGAAGATTTGATCCCCATTTTGAAGAGACATAAAAATGAAAATGAAAGCGCTGCTTCTGCTTCCCCTGAAAGTGTACCCATTCATCTAAAAATTGAGCCGCGACACGATAAAACCAAAAACTCAGATCAGCCTGTACATCCGCCCAGTCTGATCAGAGTCTTCGCTGTGCACTCAAATGGTAGCTAAGGATGTAAGCTACCTCCATGCTGACAGCAGAGACTCTGATCAGACTGGGTGAATGCCCAAGCTGATCTGAGTCTTCGCTGGGCGCACATGCCACTTTGTTGCTTCTGTCGTGTCGCGGCTCATTAATACTTTTTGGTACTTTTGACCCTATTAACTATACAAAGCTAGAGAAAAATAAAGTATTACATTACGAAAGAAGAGGTCAACGTACAGGATACTGTCCTGACCTTCACCATGGTAAAGTGGGACGCCAAGGCCGACTCTGTTGTGACGGCAATAGCTCTTCCGTACTTACGTACAGCAGAGCTCAGTAATAAAAAATTCTTGCCAGTTAGAAAAACGTTAGAGCAAAACAAGTTTAATATTGGTTTTTCTAATGTTTATCTTTTTATCTAGGTCTAAGGCAATTTACTTCAGAACCATCAGAGTTCCAAAGTTTAACTCTAATTTGCCCACCTAAACATTATAAAAGTATGAAAAATCATTAATTTGATAAATCAAATTTTCACTGATCAACCATTCCACATCTGAGCAGTCGATTAAGGTGTATAGGTACACTTCCATAATTGAGCCGCGACACGACAAAACCGACAAAGTGGCATGTGCACCCAGCAAAGACTCAGATCAGCATTGACATCCACACAGTCTGATCAGGGTCTTCGCTGTCCGCACTGAGCTAGCTTAAATCGCACAACGAAGATTCTTATCAGAATGGGCGAGTAACCAGGCTCATCATGCTGTCTTGTCTGGGTGCACATGCCACTTTGTTGGTTTTGTCGTGTCATGGTTCATATGTATCTACCTGCCAGTAATTTATTTTTAATTTGCTGCGAAAGAATCTTGGGATCCCGCTTGGAATTCAGTAAATTATAAGTTCGGTGCGTCGAACAATAAAACCATGATTCCGCAGCACTGAATTTTAGTAAGTCTTGGGACTCGCAACAATATAAATTGTGAGGGGAAAATTTGAAAACCGAATTTCTTCGTTTATAAAATGGAGATTTGTTTCCCTTCTAACACAATCCCAAAGAAAATCTAGACGGATCTGAATTATTTGGGATTGTTTTGGAAGAGCTGACCCCATCTTGTAGCGGAATTTCTTAAGACTGATTTAGATGTTTGGGGTCAATATAGAGATGGTAACCTTTTGTTTTATAGCCGAATAAATACGTTATATGAAAAGGCGGAACTCACAGGAAACAAAATCATTGGTCTGCTGATACCGCTAATACTGTTCGAATATCACCAGTGGCAGGTTATAATTGAGCCGCGACCTGACAAAACCAACAAAGTGGCATGAGCGCAAAGCTGTATTAGGTTATTTATATCCTCCTGGTGTGCACATTGTATAATTCAGTTTTAAGAAACATTTCCACGTCAAATAATAGAAGCATCTATTTCGAGTATACAGTAGAGAATTGAACAGAGTACGTAACGTTTTGACGAAGAGTTCATAACGCCACGAGTCGCTGACGTTTGTCGCTTATTATATTTATTTTTCTTTTTTCAGATGAATTTTTCATTAACACTTAATGCGATCACCCTATATTTATATTTGCATTTCTTATTCTACGAAATCCGCTCTTTATTTAGTCGTAAGTTTGTATAGTGTCGCCAAGCTCGTTTTGGAGAAACGTCTGCTTCAATAGTTGAAGGGTTCGAACTTTTATAGCGTCAAAAGAGATACAGGTGCCAGAATTTAACGTTTTTAAATCATAAATGCTTTTCTTCACCATCGAAATGTATATACCAAATGACAGAGAGATAAAACACTGTTGATTGAGTGTTCTGTAAACAAAATCCGCTAGGGAATACGCAAGACATGGTACAAAACGTTATTTTTTGTAAGAAACACCATATTACGTTCGATGGCGACTAATATAAAAAGAATAAAAATTCCTCAAAACAAATAACACCATCAACCGTACAACATGTCAGAGTACAATTCTGTCAAGTTTCAGAGAAATCAAAGGTATTTCGATTTTTTACCCATGACGTCGCCAAAGGTATCGAACTACGTTAAAACGCACAAACACATACATCTCGGCACCTCCCAACTCCATCAGGTATCCAGAGTCCTACACTTACATGGTGGTCTGGATCCGGGCCTGTTCCGCTTACATTTTCCCGGGAGCTCCGGTTTTCGTCCACCCCTGCTTAACGATTGGCTTGAAATAGCTGAAATATCTGAAATATTCTTGGCAGAGCCGTCAAACCCATATCAAACAAACAAAACGAATTCTTCCAAATATCCGGCGATGCAATTCAGAGACGTCTCCATCTGATGCCACCTTTGCCGTGATATCTAGAGTGTTTCTAAATTATAGATGAAAACCCATACTGGACTGCATTTTTTCAGTTTTAACAGTTTTAATATAACTTGCTGTCAAGTTATTTTGGATTAAACTTGTTCAAAACGTTGGGTAACTAGAAATTGTTATAATAAAGGGTCGTGCCGGTTGTGTAGCTGAAGTCGAATTATATACACTGTCTCAGTATAAACGCCGACAGGCTTTCCAGAGCATGAGAAACACCGATTGGTCAGTGCATTTAGCCAACATGGTTGATTCGAAGATATCTCAACAATTGTTTTGGCTAGGGACTTGAAATTTTACCAGCTTATTGGAGATGATAAGTAAATGAGTTGATTAACTTTCGAACAAATTCCGCGGACTATTTTTGAGTTATGGCCCTTTAAAAATTTTGGCATTTTAAACTTGTCAGAAAGATATCACAAAAAGTATTTGAGCTAGGGGCTGGAAACTTAGTCAAATGTTTGGATATGATAAGTAAATGAATTGAGGAACTTTTGAACGAAAGTTTTGCATAGTACCGTCTCGGTCGAAAGCACAGGTAGCGATATTGGTATTACAATACACCTGCATCTTTTGGAAGCACAAACTGTTCCGATTGTCAGGACAATTACGGTAAGCTAAATGTTTATGTGCCCTAATTTGTGGAATTATTGTAGTAGTTTGTGTAATGGTATTAATCAGCTCACAAGAACGCCGTATTTTTAGACTTTATTAGAAATTATTTTACGTTTCAGTTTAAGACGTTTTTCAATATTAGCCCATCGTATGAAACTTAAATGTATTTGCGATTCATTTGACATTAAACTATTTGACGAACCTCTGTTTCCTGGGGCAGAGTTTCTTTGTCAATCATTTTGTGCTCACACAGAACACATTATTGGTTAACGAAAAATGCGGTTTACTTTTGGCAAACAAAAAGTACATAGCAAAATAAACATTATCCGTGTGAGCCAGCAACAATACCTCGCTTTCTGATTTGTTCTTAAGCTAAATTTCATTCTCCATTTTCAAAGCTACATTCTTTGTCACGTATTATTCTGTGGTAAACTTTGTTCACACGTGAAACTTCTGTGTCAAGTACACATTACCATAAAAACCAGGCAAATCATCTATGGCATATATTTTGTATTAACATGAGCTACTTGGCCAAAACAACTTTGCCTGTGTGAATGAAGTTTTAAATATGTCTAACCTATTTTAAGAATGTGTATACAAGTGTAACAGAATGAAACAAAAAGAAATATACTATCTTTATACTGTACTCTATTCTAATGGAAATGGGTGTGCTTGATTCATACTAGCAAACTCTAACCTAATGCAAATTCCGAATGCTGCGAATAACAGATAGAATCACCAATTATTGCAAATGTATACTAAGAGATGCTGAGTAGCATGGATCGCCACGAATGTCTTTCATAGAGTAGATCTTATCTGATCATTGCACAATTTGATACATTTTAGCTCGCCTGAAAGAAGTTCATGAAGAGCTAGTGTACTACCCCCGGCGTGGGCGTGGGCGTTGGCGTTGGCGTTGGTGTCGGCGTTAGTAAAATGTTAGAGTTTTACGTTAAAGTTTTTTAGGTGATGGGCAAGGCGCTGTCAGGCGTGCTATCATGTCCCACTGACAGGTCTTGTTATACCTGCCAAGACCAACTTACAATTTAATCATTAAATGAAAGGGATTAATCACTTTTAATTAATTTTCCCCACATGTGAATTATCCCTTATATTGGTAACGCATGATGTTTAAGGGCAAATCGCAAAATATTTACGACCAATGCGGGAGTGAATCACTATTTGCATCTGCTCGACAACATTGTTTTAATCAGTGCTAATTTAATGGGAGGGGTTATTTTGAGTCTAACATTTATCGTGACGTTTACTAAAGGACTCAATGTATCTGTCATGAGTGTGGGTCGTGGAAAGGAAAAATTGTCCTTTGGGATCGCTGATCCAAATCAGGAGACAAGCCTTGGCATTCAGAACAGTGTTCCTCTATCCGTACGTCACCCCAATAAAAGATACTTAAAATGTCACAATGTTTTTGTATCATGATAATTTATCTCACAATGGTAATACTGTTATCCAGTGTAAGTGTGCATATCATTTGTCAATAAATAAGGTTATTAACTACTTAACAGTATTGTAGTGTATGCTTAAGTTAGTATCAACACTTTTCATCAGCTTATAATACCTCGTTAACTTATAACCAATAACAACATCTAAGCGATATTGTTGTTATCCAGCAATTGTTTTCACTTCTTTTTTCAAAATGAAGTGAAACTACGAGCAACGCTTTGTCCGTGTAATCCTTAATATTCCTCTGTACCTGCAGTTTGGTATCTTATCAGAAAGAGCGAGTATTTACACACATAGTTATGTTTCGAGAGTGGGGCCTGATTTCGCAATGCTACATACAAAGTTTCAGGTCTCTGGCCTTTCGATCCTGGAATAGAAGATTTTAAAGGGTTTTACTGTATATGAGCATAATAACCACCTTGATTATGTGACCAGCACTACCTAAGTAGAATTTCGTTCCCTGACGCAGGGAGCTCCATATAAATGTCACTTTCATCTGATTTGATGAATCAAAGGAGAAGAGGTTTGAACATGTTGGTGGGCGACAGAATCACAGTGACCTTGAATAAAGGTCAAAGAATAACCTCTCTAGCAACATTATGTCTTCATTCTGCTCATTTAGATAACAACATACACAAAATATCATATCTTAGACTGTAAGCATTTTCCCATAAAAAAGCATAACTTACCACAGCTGACCTTGTCATGTTTTCTAGGTCATCATTTGAAGCAAACTTTGTAAGGACTGAGTCTCCAGCGCTATATACAAAGTTTCAGGTCATTGGCCTTTCAGTTCTTGAGAAGACGATTTTAAAGGGCTCTTAATATATACGGCATGGCGGCCGTCCTGGTCATTTAAACAACACCTTCTGCCCAACTTTTTGTTCCCTCCACCAAGGGAGGCTCCACATGGAATGCGTTTTCAATCGGCCCAGTGGCTTCAGAAGAGACGAGGCTAAACTAAGGTTAAACAATGATCTTGACTTTTAGCAACATAAGGTTTGCATCTGCTCTTTTAGTCAACCATATATAAACCAAATATTATACCTAAGACTTTCACAGTTTAGCATTTGTCCATATAAACCCATAACGTTCCAAAGATGACCTTGTCATTGTTAAGATAAAGGTAAATGCAAGGTCATCGTTTGAACAAACTATGGTGGGCTAGAGTCTCCGATGCCATATACAAAGTTTAAGGCAACTGGTCTTAAGAAAAATGTGTGAAGGCTTTTTACCATATATGGGCGTACCCACCATCTTGTACCTGTGATTTGTATCCCCGCATAAACTTTCGTTTCCCCTCCCAATGGGGGCTTCGCATTAAATTCGGAGATGTTCTAGAATTATGACGGACAGTCTAACGATGGGTGCCTGGCGATACTATAAGCTCACCTAAGAGGCTAAAGGCTCAGATGAGCTAAAATTATAGAAGTCGCCTATCTGTGAAAGAACGTTGATAGTCTATGGTACATTGGCACATTTAAAGCCTAGACATCTTTCTTCGTCCGCGTTGCAAACTATTTTAGGGCAACTGAAGAAGCGAAAACATTAAATCACCAAAAGTAAACATGGTAACGCATACTTGAACAAAAACGTTGCTAACATTCCTTGTTTAGTTAGGATTAAAATCCATTCAGCAACAAAAAAAAAAAAAAAAAAAAAGAAATGCTCACAAAAATGTTGCTGGCATTTAAGTTTATAGATTTTTATCATGTCTTTTGCCTTTAAAAAGGGACTATTCATCCATCAATCCAGCCAACCAGTCATCGACTATATTCTAGAAGATATCGAGAGACACGCATCTGCCCTGTCTATTTAACTCCTAAACACTCAAGGACAAGCGTCTGCGGCCGGTGTGCCAGAAAGATCCATGAGAAAGGCCACAACATATTTATTGTCGTCATAAGCCTGCTTCCAAGCTTCCATTATCCACAAACGTATTCCCGGACCGAAAGGCAGACAGATAAATATTAAAATGTTGACTGAGATACGATCAATCGAACATTTACTGACTTTTTTTTCAATTCTGGTAGTACACGTATAATACTTACAGGTCTGTAATTTTCTCTGTCTAATGGCACCTTACAATGCAGTAGGGTAAAGTGCTGTAACTATCGCTTTTGACATTCATCAGGAAATTCAAAGAAATTTATTGTTTGATTAATAAGGTTTGTGATAAAGTTTATTCATAACTTAAGCACAGTAGGCTATAGTTAGCCCATGAGTACATAATACAAATAATGCTCAAATGCTAAATACACGTGCATCAAAAGACAGGTAGCTAAACTAATCTTTCACCGAATTCTAGATTTTGAGCAACGTCATGTGAAATGATTTCCACGGTGTGTGCATAACAAGAAATGTCAAATCAGCAACACAGTCTGGTCAGACACCTACCTGTTGACAGAAACAAACCATATAGAATCAAAGCTAATTAAAATACATGAGGATTCTGACCAGTCGATACGGATGGTTGTCATACACATACGGTGTCAGCCCCCTTCCCACAGGACGTCGCTCATATACAGACTACTAAAAGTACGATAATACGGAAACTTGTGTGAAAAACATGACAGTATCAGTAATGATTTGATACCTGCTGTTTCCAGCGGGCACACAACGCTGACCCAACACTGAATCACCGCTGTTTCGATGTCACTACATCGAATCAACGCTGAATCCATGTTGTTTCGGCTTCCGTTGAATCGACATTGAATCAATGTCGATTCAACACCGTGTGCGCGCTGTGTAACTTGCTCATACGTTTATAAATCAGCCTCAAATACCCCCACTTTATCAAAATTTTGACTGAACACTGAGAAATGAGCCGTAAAGATGATACTACTTGCAGTAAACAATTGTTTGTTTGTTTTCATAACTATAAATTTCCATGTCTATTTATACTAACTGTTTTCTGTAATATGATTATGTATATATGAATGTTTTCATGCACTATGCTAACTAGAAAAACACGATAAGAGACAGATGGCAATATGAAGTTAAAGTTACATGTTTGCTATTTTGAAGCATAAGGAAAATACATGTACTATATGATTATTATGCTATTGTCGCTTCTTTCAATATATAATTTTGCCAAGTTTGCGAGCCACTGCGATGGGGTCATACCCGTACCTACTGTAGCTCGCAGGCCGGGCAAAATGTTAACATGGATAAATATAATTTTCTTTAACAATATAATTAAATGATTGTCAGTCTAAACACGTATGCCAAATTCTCGAGCCTCAGAGAGCAGGTTATGTCCCACCCACTGTGGCTCCAGAATTGGGCTCGCTTAAATGAATGTTTGATTTTTGGCATATTTATCAGCGACCGTGTAAACGTTAATTTCCACAGATATTTGATAACGTATTATTTTTTTACTTATTAAACCGTGTAAACTCATAACCCTGTTCTTGCTTAACCATTATTAAACAGTAACTGATTTCTAAGTTGAAACGCTTTGAAAACGTATATCCCCAATGAATTTAAAACGCTTTCACTCGTTGACGTTAACAGTTCAGTCAATTTTGGTATGTTAGGTCTTTTCCAATAATATTCTGAAATATAGAGTTTTCTTAAATCTGTGTATAATGCACATTCAAATAAAAAATGAAATTCATCTTCCAATATATTACATCTTTCACATGTTCTTTGTTCAAAAGGTGTCGGTCTAGGTTTATTCCATCTACCAGTTTCTACAGCTAATCGATGTGACGATAATCTAAATCTAATTAGTGCATTCCTATATTTTGGGATTTTTATAATGCTTAAATAATCTTGCCATTGGAACGAAGTGAAAAGGTTGAAAAATCTTGATCTACTTAAAGTTTGTACATGTGCATTATGATTTTGAACAAAAGTATCTGTAAGCCTCTGTTTAAATAGCGAAAGAAAAAGATTATAATTCCCTACTCCTTGCTGTATCCATACTTCATAGAACCCTAATTCAGAAAGAAGATTTCGGACTAAAATAGCCCAATTTATTTTAGTCGGACGATCTTCGGCGTCGTTCAGCATCATATTATATACGCATTTAATACATTTTGTGTCGTCGCTTGATAAAACTTTAAACCAATATTTTATTATCGTCAGTAATCTTTTAGTACGCATTGTCGTTCTTCCAAGTTCGGCATATATAAAATCGTTTAGAGTAGCGGTTTTAACAGTTAAAATAGTTTTTAGAAATTTCAAATGCACCCGTTCTATGGCAGGTGCCTGAATGAATCCCCATACCTCCGCGCCGTAAGTCAGTATAGGGGATATCAACTTATCGAATAATTCTACTCTGTGTTTCAATGATATATCAGTAAATTTGTATAAGTATTTGTTCATTTGAAAAATTGCCTTTAATGCTTTCCCAGAAAGATCATTTTGTGTTTCATGAAAAGAACCACCAGTTGAAAAAGTTATTCCTAAGTATACAAACTTATTTACTATTTCCAATTCACTTCCATCGTAAAAAAATTGTAAATTATTTGGTAGCCTCCCACCTTTCCGAAAAACCATAACCTTAGTTTTATTTGTATTGACCTTCAACTTCCATGACATACAATATTGTTCAAGTATAGTTAAACTGTGTTGCAAATTATCTTTATCATTGGCAAATATAATAATATCATCAGCATATAAGAGAAGGAAAAGTTTTAACATGCCAATATCGATCCCCCCAGCACCCCTTAGTATGAACTCATTCTCAATATCATTAAGGTACATCGAAAAAAGAATAGGGGACAGACACTCCCCTTGTCTGACTCCAAGATAACAAGAAAAATCTTTACTTAAACAATTGTCAAACTTTACTCTTGATTTAATATTCGAATATATGGATTGAATAACAGTAAATATTTTCCCTCTTATTCCTAACTTCGTTAATTTAAACCAGAGCGTATCTCTTACAATGAAATCAAACGCTTTCTGAAAGTCAACGAATGCTGCAAATAATTGTTCTCCCTTATTTAAGCAGTGACTTATTAAACCATGCAGGACAAAAATGTTATCTACGGTACCCATCCCATTGCAAAAACCAGCCTGGGCTTCTATGTATACATGATAGTTCTCTGCCCATTCATTTAAGCGGTTGTTGATGATACTTGTGAATAATTTTCCTACAACGCTGAGTAGGGTGATTCCTCTATAGTTTTCTACATTCTCCACATTTCCTTTTTTTAAAAATTGGTATAATGTACCCTTCACCCCAAGACGTTGGGAAAAAACCTGTACTGAGAATGACATTATACAGTCTATGTAAATAAGGACGTAATGCATCAATGCCATACTTAAGGAATTCGTTTAATAGTTGGTCTGGGCCCCCACTTTTCGACTGTTTCAGATTTTTGACCGCTTTATTTAATTCGCATAATGTGATCTCGTTATCAAGCTCTTGAAACATGACCTGAAATTCACCGTGTACAACACGTTCGTTGAAATGTAACACGTCGTCATCGGGTTGGAAAAACCGATCTTCCGGATTGTTTACCGCTTTAAAGTAGTCATAAAAATTATTTGCTGATAACCCTGCTGCCCGTTTTGGGGTCCCCATATTTTTTAGCAACTTCCAGTATTCCTTCGCGTTTTTTCTTTTCGCCTTATTTAATACATCTGTCTGTCGTTGGGCATATTCATATTTCGCATTTCTTACCGCTATCTTATAGGCACTTCGCGCTTTTGTAAATCTTTTGCAGTTGATATCATTTTTATTCTCCCTGTATGAATTTAGGCATTCATAGAATTCGAATCGCTTTGTCTTACATTCATAATTAAACCATTTATTTTCATTTTTACAACTAAAATTTTGCCCATTTTCATTTTCAACTTTAAGCTTTTTATTAAACAACGGCTTGCATACAGAATCTAACAGCGTATTGAAACATTTTACATTATCATCGATATCTCTCTGTGATGAATTATTGGACAAATTACTCATCAATTCGTTTAACTTTGAAAATGTTTCGTCCGAGTTTAATGCCCCGATATATTGGTCGCATTTTTCCGGTTTCCATACATACTTCCTAGACTGTTTGATTAAATTGCTATCGTTAGCCTCCAGTTGCGTTAAATTATCCAATTCTCGTTTTAATGAAAAAGATAATAAACAATGATCTGATAAATGTTTGGATCTTTAACCACAAAATTAGTAATACGATTCAGTAATGTTTGGCTGGAGATTACATAATCTATTACACTCTTGCCTCTATCAGTCAAGTATGTGTACTTTCCAGATTCGTGTCCTAATCTTTCTCATGTGATACATGGGTGATTCAATAAGTAATGCGAACTACCTTATAACTTCTGAAACATCCTTCGAAGTAATATCCATTGTACTCAATGACAGAGTTCCAACGACATGGTAGACTAGCAACATCGGTTGCTAGGCAACCACGTCCATATACCCTTACTTGATTGGCCACGGCAACGTTTAGGTATTTAAATCTCCGAAACGAATTCCGCACAGCTATTCTTTTAGTGTAGGAAAAAGATAATAATCACAAAGATGACTGTTTACCTCATGATCCGCTTCTCAAACTTAAATTTTACGGGCTTCGAACAGTGCTTTAAAACTGCATATGGGCCACATCAGGTGACTTCCAGCAATGCGGCAATTTTGTCATGTGATATTCAGATCATCCTTCTCATTTATACAGGGTTGTCAGAGGCCTCACTGTTATATTAGCTCTCTGGTTTGAGTCACATCCATAGATGGCTGAAGCGACAAGCTAATGCTCTGATCAGACTGCACGTATGTGCAGTCTGGTCAGTGACTTATTGTTTGCCACCAATGTCAGATGGTTGGAAATCAAATGATGTGGCTCATACAGTTAAGATGCTATTTGATTAATAGAAAGCACTGTGTAAAAATTGTTAATGCTAAAAGTGATTTTAGTGTATCCTCAGGGGTATGTCTCAGAGATCCCTACTCGGATCTAAAATGTCAACATATTTAAAAACGACATCTTTCGCTTAGTTCCATTGCGAATTGTATAACTATGCGGACGACAATATTGCAGGCCATTGCAGTCGGAGAAATAAATAAGAATGAATATATAAATGTCAGTTTAGATAACTATGTATCTGAGTGCGAAGAGAATGATAAACTATTAGGTGTGATCATTGATTTTTAATTAAATTTTGACAATATGTGGTTTATATGAGAGAATAAGAAAAAAATATGTTTGGGGGATGATCAAAGGGCTGATTACAAATGGAGCCTGGATATCGAAGATAAGGCATTCTCAGATTTGAATATACATTTTCACCACAGGATATCGATCATAATATCGACAAATTTACAAACTTTTTGAGCAAAATTTGCGATCCGCTGTTGCAAAAAAAAAAAACAACTCTGACTTCGAGGAAAGAACCAACAATCAACCATGGTTTGACGACGAATGTCAAAAGTTACGCAATGTTTTTTACAAGGCGCTAGATAAATTTCGAAGTGAAAAAACTATGTCAAATCAGAAAATGCTTGTAGATGCACGCGCAAATTTCAAGCTGGCCATTCGCCAAAAGCGTTACAACTAGAATAGAGAGAAAACAAATAAATTAATTTCACTAAAATATAAAAATGCAAAGCAATATTGGAAATTACTTAAATAAGCAGCTAACCTAAATGATAAACATACCATAAGGTCAAAACAATTCGCGGAATATTTCAAGGCAGTAAATGACCCAAATGACAGGTTTTACCAAACAGACGACGATGTCCTGCATTTTAACGAGCGGTACGTCATGGGTGAATTTCAGGTAATATTTGATGAATTAAACTTAGTTATCTCAACAAGAGAAATTAATATGGCCTTGAAACAGTTACGAAACGGCGCGAGTGCAGGACCGGACTTATTTTTAAATTAATTTTTCAAGAACGGATCTGATACTTTAATATTCCATCTTCAAAACCTCTTTAATAAAATTTTTGAGGTCGGTTATATTCCTGAAAAATGTGCTGAAGGCTTTATTATACCAGTTTTTAAAAAAGGGTGACAAGAATGATGTTACTAATTACCGCGGCATTACTTTATTGAGTACTCTTGGGAGGCTTTTTACACGTATATTAAACAACAGATTAAACAAATGGGCGGAAGAGTATAATGTTTACGTCGAAACACAAGCAGGTTTTAGGGAAAATATGGGTACAGTAGATAATATTTTCGTTCTTAGTTGGGCTCATTACACATACTTTAAACAATAACGATTCTTTATTTTGCGCCTTCATTGACTTTACTAAGGCATTTGATTTCGTGGTCAGGGACATATTATGGTATATACTGCTTAAAATCGGAGTTAGGGGTAGAATGGTAGATATTATTAAATCAATGTATAACATAGTAAAGTCACAAGTTAAGCATGATAACACACTGAGTGAGGCGTGAGTCAACGGCAATTGAAACAGTTCACCTGCAATTTTGTAAGAAACTGTTGGGAGTTAAACAGACCACTCAAAATGATTTCGTTTATGGAGAACTTGGAAGAATCAATTTTCAGTCACAGATATAGCTCAGTATTGTAAGATACTGGCTTAAGCTTATTCAGTACCAGGATATAAAAATCAGTAAATGTATATACAATACGACGTTAAATGACATTGAAACAAATTCGCAAAAACAAAACTGGGCGTCATTAGTAAGAGATTTACTTTGCAGATCAGGCTTCCAGGATGTTTGGTTATTTCAGGGGGTAGGTAATACTAACATATTTTTATAAACATTCAAATCCAGAATTAGGGATATGTTTATGCAAGATTGGCATTCTGGACTCGAGAACTCAACGAGAGCAAATATTTAATATTGAACATTTTCTGTACTAAACGTATCTAATATTTTACAAGTCCAAAAATACAGAATAAGCTTAAGCAGGTTGCGATTATCGTCTCACAGACTTGAAGTGGAAATGAATCGATGGGCCAAACCAAAAAAGGTGACCCTTGATGATAGAAAATGTAAAATCTGTAACGTCGTCGAAGACGAACTTCATTTTGTTTTAGAATGCACCCTTTTTAAAGACCAAAGGAAACAGTATATTAACAAATATTACTGGGAGCTACCGAATATGCCAAAATTCAATGAATTATTCACTACTGAAAACGGCAAGGTATTGACTAATTTAGGTCTTTCGTACATAAAGCTTTCCAGTTGAGAAACGAAATAGTCTTCACATAACAAAATAGTCTTCGAAGGGGCATATGGATCTTAATGGAATTAGCCCGGAACAAAAATTAAAACAATAGAAGCACGCAGACTAACGGCATGATATTTATTTAAGGATTGATTATGTCCAGACAGGGTTGGATATGTGTTTGGGAATTCAAAGTCGGGTGCGGTGAACTGGGCGCGGGGAACTGCTGTCTAGACATTGGGTTCCGCCACATGCTCCCAGAGCCCAGTTTCCCGGCGACAGTATTTTCCCCGAATACATGCCTGATCCTGTTGGCTGCTGTATGGGGCTATATGCTACCTTTTTCAAAGAAGCTACGAGTCTGCGACTGCGGTATTTAATGCATAAAAGACCAGTAAATTGTTTTATTTGATAGCTATCAAATTACGTAGGTCAAAAGTAAATATAGTGGTATTATAGTAATCTATGGCTCGAACGTGCCTGGCCGAATTCAGAGATGTGTTTGGCGATGGTCGGTTGATAAGAAATGGGTTCGGGGAAGTGTTGTTTGGACATTGGTTTCCGCCACATGTACCCTGCACCCATTTCCCCCGATATAAGGACTTTAACTTCCAGAACGCATGACTGATTCTGGGGCTACTGGGTAGGCTCGACACCACGGACATATGCAGATGAATGTATCGTGGTTACTAAGGAGTCTGAGTATAGTCAAGCTGTGCTTTTATCTTAGTGGGCTAGAATGGTATTTTAGGAATAAGTTGAATTTTACTGATGCAGTTGACAATGCCTTTTTATGTATAGGCAAGCAGAGAGACAGCATCTCTCCCATAGTACATAGTAACTTGAAAGATACCAAAAGTTATTGTTGACATTTGTGTCCAAGTTTAGCTCAAATTTATATGTAAACAAACATGTGATATATGGCTTGCTATCCTGTATTTTGATATGTAATTGTATATGTATATATGCTCATGGGCTCTGTGGCTTATTGCATCAATAAACTATCTATCTAGATAAACCTATTTCAGATATTTGTAAGAAAACATCGCGGCAGTTAAATGTTTTAAAAAGGATAGGTGAGCAGCAAGGGTAATTCGCTCTGAAGTCGAATTTGTCCTTAAGTCGATCAAAATAAACTGTTAATATTAATATACTCGAAAAAAATATTAAGGGGTCAAACTTTTTACCCTGCGAATTCTGAAACTTTTCAAATATTTGGTAAAATAAATCATTTTTACCCTACATGTCACTCATTTGCAAGTTGAGTACACAATACGTTTGAGACTATAGCTTTTATCGTGACCAAGTCCAGACATCAACTCACACTACATCAAACACAGTAGTCAGGAGTCCATAAGGAGCAAATTCACCAACATTTTCGATTTCGCCAATTCATGATTTTTTTTTTTGCAAAATTGCTCGATAGTCATCAAATTTACTCATTTTTAAGGTCAGTAAGCTGTAACAAGTTTAAAACTCATAGCAATTTTACAAGTTATGCCCGACGAAACTGACACACTATCAGTTCTCTATAGGAATTCAAACCACTTTCATTCAAGGGGTAGTTTGACTTGAAACCTGAATTGGTCGAGACAAAGGTTATAGGTTCAAACATTATGTGTATAGAAGTTGCAAAATGAATATAATGGAAAGTAGAAAGGATTTATTTTACCAAATGTTTGAAATGTTCCAGAAATCGCAGGGTAAAAGTTTGACCCCATATTTTTTTCGAGTAAATTTAAACTTGATGTACCATTATTCGTTAAGATTCCAGGCGTAATCTTCCTCTATGAACAATATGCATAAAATACCCCAAAATATAAAACATGCATTATTATACGACTAGCTGTTGTCGCAACGTATCCCTCTCGAGATGTTTTATTTCAAAATTTGATTTTCATACATTTTATAAAAAAAAACTTCGTATCATGTGGAAGAAGAATCTCTGTAAACGAACTTTAATAAATACTTTTTGTTTATTTAATCAGTGGCTTCTTAATGCTCGAAAAGATAACTATTTATTTGTTAAAATAAGTACAATTTACACCAAAAAAAATTGTCACTGCCAGTGTTTTTCCCAGAAACTTGAGAAGGCAAGTCGCTTTTAACACAAAAATCAGATCTTGATTTGTTGATTAATTTTTGAATTCCTTAATGTAGCAATGTTTTGTCAAAATTAGCCTTATAAAGGATTTATTGATGATCCTTAATGAGTTTTTAACAACTTTTCTGGCTGAGAAATGAAAATAGTAGTATTTTATAATTTTTTATTGGAAATTCAGGCATGATGCAAAGGTAATTTGCAGAGGAAGGCATGTTGCAAGCGACATGCTTTTATAGTCTGGAGAGATCACTCTTGTGCTTCGCCATTGAGTCGAACACCAAATCACCCTGAAATCGGACACGGACATACAGTTTCAGAGACGGTTTACAAACTGAATCACTGGGACACACACTAAGTCACAGACTAAATCCACAAACAAATCTTCCTCATTTGTTTTTGCACGCAATAAAGGTCTACGATTATCATAAATGAAATAGTTCACATGGTGATTAAGACCTTAAACGGATGATTTTCTATATGCACCATGCAGGAGTCACAAGGTGGATTTATCTGCTTTTACGTACATTCTCGTGTGTCTCATTATCTTCATAAGGGTGTTTTAAATTGACATCAAACAAAAATAATCTAAAAATATATAATTTAAAAGAATGCGGAAATTCTGGATATCACCGACCCTACATGGGGTTGTCCTGTAATGGCTGGATCAATATATCTGTGTGATATAGGGCAAGTCTGTTCGACTAAAGGGCTAGTTGGGGTAGGTGGATAAAACCAATTATTATTCGCTCATTTCACGACGAACGGCTGAACGGTTGTAGCTAGTTATCAATGCTTTGGAAGCTGTGCAAACTGTTGTATCACCCACACCCAATGTGGGTTAATAACCGGGGTAGCGCAATGCAATACAAAAGGTGTTCGACTCAAGAGCGAACTACCCAATGCAGTGTAGGTAACAAAAGTGACTTTTTGATACTTTTTATGGACATTTTGTATGTAAACAAGTGAAATGAAGGTTTGTATTATTTTTCTGATACTTTTTAATACATGTACAGATTGTATTGGCATGGGTTAAAGTGTAGAGTACCGGGCTCAGTAGCCTCTGCTGTTAAATGGCGCCTGCTAGTAGAGCACAGCTCGCTTAGGTAGGTACGAAAGCTCACCTAAAACGTTTTTCTTCGATCTTCTGGGAATTTAGCCTAGCATTTGATCTTCACTACACGAAATATGTCTTCCGTGATAGCAGCAACGAACGGCAAAACTTAAGCCCAGTACTCTGTATTTTACCTAGTGCAAATGCGTTCTTTAATAAGAAAGATATATGCAACGGACAGACCTGACTTACACCATCTTCGCTTGCCAAGGGTACTAAGTCCAACTTTTTCCTTACGTAAGGATTTAAGTAGACTTGGTACACAAGGCTTGCGATGATGGACTCACACTTGATAAGATAAAACAGTCCGTCAATTGTATCAAAAAGTCACGCTAGCTTCACTGGTTAATGCTGCACATGCATGCATTGACACTGACCGCTGAATATAAAGTGACGTAAGTATCCTTTTCTCTTGTCTAGATATTAGCTAGACGTTTTTCTGCTTCGAAAATACGTTTTCGCACTTGGTGCACAGCTTCTTTTATGTGCGATGACCATTCTGCTATTGATGTGTCAGTCACACGACTGGAATTAAAACATTCGGATGTAGGTTGTTTGCTTTTAGTCCTACATTTTCTGAAATGTCTAATAAACCCATCCATTGTAGAGACACTTCGTCTGAAAACAAGAAAAAATATTAGATTAGCGTCGCGTAAAACGGTACCTTTAATGCATGTGCAAATAAGAAAAACTCGGATCAGCTTGCGCATTTGCTTAGTCTGATCAGAGTTTTCGTTTTTGCATATACAGTCTATAAATCTTGGAAATATACAGTCGACTGTCGTTATCTCCTACCCTGGTATCATAAAGTGCCCTCGTATATCTAAGAATATAGTTTGGACACTTCACATTTCCACGCCTGTTATTGCAAACCACGGATATTTGAAAGTTAATATTTTGGTACAACAAAATTTACGTTTAGATATCATAATTTTGAAATTGATTTCGACTTCGAAATATAGATAGTTGTCTGTATATAAAAGAGCGAAAAGTGAAGACTCCTCAGTTTGCATAGAAACACAGGCTGATCTGAATAGCTACGGTACGCACACGGATTAAGGTCACGTTTTACAAACGCAAATTGTTATGATAACTACAAATATGGAACATATATATGTCATAAAACTTAAACAAATGGGCCGCGACACGACAAAACCAACAAAGTGGCATGTGCGCCCCGCAAAGACTCAGATCAGACTGGCCATCCGCCCAGTCTTCGCAGCCTGCATGAAGGTAAGATAGCTTGGACCCTTAGCTGCTTTTTAAGGGCGCAACGACGACTCTGGCCATGTACGCCTATCAAAAACTCAGATTCACCTGGACATCCACCCATCCGATCAGAGTCTTTGCAGCCCGCATGGAGGTAGCATAGACCCTTAGCCACCTATAGCGCACTACAAAGTCTGATCGGACGGACGGATGCCCAGGCTGATCTGAGTCTTCGCTGCGCGCACAGACCACTTTGTTGGTTTGTCGTGTCGCGTCTCTAATTCATTTTTCTGCCAGTGATTATTCCAAACTATTGATGACTAAATGACAAACAGAGAAGATCCTAATCACCCTGCACCTTTTGCAGCAGGCTGTGTTCTGTCTACACAGTTTACTCAAAAACCGCTGCTTAAACCCAGGCAGTACGACACCATTACAACGCCATTTGCCTTTAAGGAAAATTCACGCCGTATAAACCCGCAGTGTCATGCCCATCGGGATATTACAAGTTCAAGTTTCTGAAGAAAGTGACCCAGTAGGCACTAAACGTCAAACTTTCCATTTAAATTCGTATCTCTAGCCATGGATGCACTTTCATTTTCATTTCTTCAACTCATATTATATATGATATAGGATATTTGAAACAAACTGGTGAAAAAAGTGCAGTTATCGTGATAATAAGTATATTTTTACATTAAAAAAAAGAAAAGAAAATTGAATTTCATGAAAAACGTCATGAAAAATATATTCAGTCGATGGGGCATGCTAATGCATATTATCTTAGTCAAACTTACATTGTATGTTACAGAATAAAAAAAACAAAACACATTTCACCGTTTCTTTTCCTAGAAAAAATATATCTCCAAAACAGACAGCCCACATTCTGCACCTGCTGCAAGCACAGCCGGTCCTTGCCCTACTATTTTTTCCTATTATTCCGGTTCTACCATAGAGTAATGCCTATAAAAATGCGCAGATGGGATGGCAACTGTAAAGATCCTGATCATTCTGGATCCTAAGGAACAGTTTGATCTCGGTTTCCACTGTTTGTGTAGACCTATCTGCCCGAAAAGGATCTTTACCGTAGACATTGTTAGTGTGTTTTATAACTGTATATAAAAAATAGTCATTTAGTATAGAAGTACCTTAAAATCTTTGACTAATTTCAACTGCCATGGAAATTGTAAGATTTACTGACAACAAAGACTTTCAGTCGATGCTAGAATGCACTTGGGAGTATGCTAAGATTTATAAAAAACTCGCATAGGTATGAAAGTGGTGCAAAGCACGTGTATAAAGTAAAGTTTACATGTTCAATGTATATACTTACATTTTCCTTCCGGCTACTGGTATCATGTGATGTGTCCGTACTCCCCCTGGTGATATATATTTTGGCATGACAAGATGCTTGGGTCTATCAAATTCTGGAGGCGAGGCTGTCCGATTGATATATCGCGCAATCAAAAGGTCATCAGTATTGCCAGTCGGTCCCCAGCTCAGATAGTAGTACTGAGTCTTGAATATGAATCCAGCCGCTTCCGGGTTTTTGTCATGAAGGTCAGCCTAAAAAGACAGACAGATATGGAAAATTTAGGAACTGAGATTGTATATGAGTGAGTAATCTCGGGTGTAACGTCCCACCAAGAAACAGGAGGTCCACAAAGCTCGCAAGATCTCTAGCTCAAAATTGATTTCATATTTGTAAAGGCTAAACATTGCCGTCATATTTGTACAGGCAATAGAAATATACAGCTGCAAAGTCTCAGTCTATTTGCTTTGATAACTAAATATATATTATCCACATTTTGAGTTTTCTGGCAACAAAAGAATACATTTCAAAGGATTTTGGGCTATCTTTTCCTTTCCGTTGTCGTGGCAACTGATAAAATAAGCGGCGTGCAAAAAATATAGGGCTTATAGAAGACCACTCAAGGAATAATTCTGAAAATGTTTGGTCAGAATAATTGCAATAGCTTAAAATGAATCCCAGTTTTTTTCCATTTTAAGTTGCCATACCAACTATGTACTTTGAACAATGACAATAGAAAGCGTAAAATCTGTAAAGGCTAATTAAGTTATTATGTGCATGAAGTCTCTGCCTAATAGAGCATATGGTTTCTGAGGAGATAATTTAAGTTTTTTTTTCTATTTCTTGCATTCAAATTTCATGACAACAAATAAATAAGGTCATAAAATCATACGGCCAATAGAAGACTACTCAATGAATATTCTATGAAAGCTTTGTCAAAATATCTGCAACGGATCGGCAGTAGATGCCATTTTTCAATTTCCCCATTATAAGTCCACGGAAACTCTAAGTTGCCATAGCAAACAAACAAATGAGATGAATTTTATATAAAATACAAGATCTGTAAAGACTTATATGATGAATATTTCTGTACAGTTTTAGTGACACAGAGCTGATGGTTTCTAAGAAGATAATTTTTAAGTATATTTTCCCCATTTTTTTCATTTTGCATGGCAACCTATAAGATAGAGGACTGGGCTAAAAAAACATGTGGCTAATAGAAGACTACTCAAAAAACTTTTCTATAAACATTTTGTCAAAATATCTGCAATGACTTAACAGTAAATGTCATTTTTCAATTTTCCCCATTATGTCAATGGAAAATCTAAGTTGCTATAGCAACTGAACTAAAGAGATGATTTTAATAAGAAAAAACTTTCAGTCCCCTAGCCCAAGGCTGCTACCGATGAAATCTGGGCACAATCGGCTTTATGGCTTTAAAGGAGATAGTTTTTTTTGGTATTTTTTTCATAATTTGCATTTGAGTTTACATGGCAACCAATAAAAGAGCTATCGGCACAAAATCATATGGCTTACAAAAGACTTCTCAAAGACCATTTCTATAAAAAAAAATTGCCAAAGTATCTGCAATTGCTTGGCATTAAATGCCAATTTCTAATTTTCCCCATTATGTCTTTGGGAACTCTAAGTTGTCATAGCAACCAAACTAAAAAATACCAGACTCTCAATCCCCCAGCCAAAGAATGCTACAATTGAAATTTAAGCTTAATCGGCCAACTGGCTTTAGAAAAGATGTTTGAAAGTTTTATAACGACAGACAGACGACACCGGACAACTGCCTATCCTCTGGTGAGCTAAAAACAACACCAACAACAAAAAGCTGAATATGGATTAGGTAGAAGCGCAGAAACAACTTGAAATACAAGAATGTAGAAAAATTGAAAAGTGGCATATGGTTTACGATTTAAGCATCCATATAACATTAATAGGTGAGACTAAAATCTATAAATATGGTGGCCAAATACATGTATGGTCAAAATCGTACCCAGCCCTTTATAACCTGGATGACTTTGCATGCCTTATCCCACTGTGCATGGAACAAGAATAACCTGACAAAGAGAATATACGTCAGTGTCTTTTGATATGGAGTTTATCAGGTGAGACCAGAAACAACGTACAAAGGGCGAGACTTGTCGAGCCATTGTTATGTACTTCTGGTCGGTCCTAATGAACTTGATATCAAAAGACACTTTCAATGCTAACATTTATTTTTATCAGAAGATTTATTAGAATACCTTTCCAGCTAGGATCGGGCAGGTGTGGCATAACGAGGTTTTCAGATTTTGACCAAACTTGGGTTTACGTCCATTAGGCGAGGTCAGTCAGTCAACGGTTGCTATGGAAACCAGTTGATGCCAACAATGCAAATTGTGTCAGTGAACATATAACAAGAAGAACAGATTTGCTTTATATACGATTTTACCGTTTAAAAATGTTGTATTAAAATATTTTTTCAATCATAATCTGCTTGTTTCTAAGGAAAATACTTATGCCCCGGTTTCCATAGCAACCATCGACTGAAAGGCCTCAGATTTTGCAGGTGGTCAAAGTTTGGAAACCTAGATATGCCACCATAGTAACGCAATCTGTCTGATTCTTAGCTGGACGTAAAGAGCGTCAAACAAATGAATATCAAATGAAGATTGCGTGATGTCGTAAGTAGGAGTCGTCATTTAACCAGTCGAACGTTGTTATCATGACTAACGTCAGAATGCAGTAGCAAGCCTTGATATCATTCGCGCAAGCGCAGTTCTAAAATGACACGATATTACATTGCCTTAAGATACCCCTATTATCAGACGGAATTTGGCAACAGTTGCATGATAAAACGCCTACTCAACATAAGACCTCGTCCGCGAAGTCCCGGACGTAGATAACTGATTGTTCGCTGTTCAGGCAGGGGATCGTGGGTGCGACTTCCACGTGGGGCACATCTCCCTTCTATATGTTTAGTCCAAAGAGCCTAGGAAATCCGTACCAGTGTGGCGATCAGGGTGTCGATCAGTGACTGCAGTATCGCTAATTACGGCCGTGGCGTCCGCGATATCGAACCAGTGAAACTGTACATGTTGCACACAGGACCCAGAAAACACCGAGGTAATGTGCCTGTTATAATCTCGAATCCAGGGACTTGGTGAATGGATAACAGCACACTATTTAGATACAGACGTTGGCCACGCGAACCATGCGCGATTGCACAAACAACTATTTTGTCCTTATCATATTTTAACTTACAAGCATCTCTTTAAGAGATCTATTCTGAGAGGGAATCAAGATTTCATCGAAGTCAATAATTCCAAAGTACTGATAGCCTGACGTCCTTTCGAATGAATCGAAAACCACCATCGTAAGGTCATTAAAAGTTTGTCCGCTTTTCTTCTTCAGATCATGTCGGTACTGGTCTGAAAAATATGTTAAATTATATAATAAAAATAAGTGGAAACCTTTAAGCTCCAAGTTTACTTTTAATACTTATAAGATCGGGTACCCGTTATGGGGACACATGCAAACAGTGCAGACCCAGTTCTGATGCCACAGAACGCGGCGTCTAACCAGGTTAAACACTGTTTGCTTACATGACTTTCTGTGCAAAATACAATAAAAATGAACCAAAATTTAGGCATAGGATACGTTATTGTATCTGTGTATCCTGAGAACGTGTAAAAATATTTAGAAAAATAATTGATGAAGAAATACTCTCAATGCATTAGAGTACCGTCAGACCTCTATGGATTTTCA
Source organism: Ctena decussata (assembly GCA_963989385.1). Lineage (NCBI taxonomy): Eukaryota > Metazoa > Mollusca > Bivalvia > Lucinida > Lucinidae > Ctena > Ctena decussata. The sequence goes on along the minus strand of OZ022504.1, from coordinate 2,045,279 downwards.
ATACTTGTGGTTATGTTTAAGACTTTTGCAAATATTTCATTGATCTTTTTTTTGTAAATAAACACTTAAACACCAACAAGTAATAAAGGACCTGGTATGATTAGGGCCATGTTTGGCCCCCATTCATATTCTCTTAACATTGCATGATTTCTATTGCTTATCATTTGTGCGTATGGGAACAAACAGAAATGATATGTTTCACTTTTGTAAATTCTGAGAATAACATGATTTCTGACAGGATTGATTAATATGAAGAAAAAATGCACGAAAAACGGAGTTTGTTAATTTTTCCTATAAAGAAATAAGTCAATTACTATAGCTTTTGAAAGCTCTTGATAACAGGCCTTTGATGAAATGCTTACGTTGGATATCATGGCTAATTACCTGTGCACTGCACAAGGCATGTCAAGGTATCCCACCCACTCAAGTGTGCAAGTCCAGAGACGCTAATAAAAAAATTCCAACAGACCATAATGAAATATTTACCAAATTATTCATTGTGTTCTAACTAAGAAAATGAATACCCACAACATACGTTTATTTTGTCTATGAGCGGAGATATGGGCATTTTTTGTGTTGAGAAAACAGAGAAAATGTTCTAAACGCTGCCAGTTTGGTAACAAAAAGTTAAAAATAAACATAGAGCCCGGTCTTCAGCACATTTAATATTTTCATGGCATGTAAATATTTCAAAAGAATGTCTGCATATAAAATATAAAATGTGCTGGAGGCCGGGCTCATATATGTTGAAAGCCGCAAAAACAACCAAAGTCGTCATTTTCGTCAGAATTTGCTGGGGATATGAGTATGCTCAATATTAAAAACACAAATAATTTATGCAAGAACTGGTTGATTTTGTATTTGCTGTTTTAGGTTAAAACCTTCATTATGATAGAGTCCAATACAACAATCCAGTAGATAATTGGTTATGATGTTTGAAAGGTCACTTTAGCCTACATGGTTTAGTAAACGTGACATTTGTCTTAACGCTCCATTAACTTGCTATTTCCATCCAAAATACTTTCTTTTTTACGCTATTCCTCTAATATTAGACCATATGTTTGCTACTGTATTTAAGACAATTTATTGGTCTTATCAGATCTGCAAAAATAATTACCCTATCTTGTATACTTTTGAAAGAATGTGATGTTAAACACAGCAACCCCTTAAAAATGTTCCATATTACAGTTATCACGTTCCGTATAATTCAAATGCTTGAACTACACTGTTGGAATTGAAAACTATAGTAAAACGTAATTTGAATATGCCAGCCTATTTAAACAGCACGGAACAGTTCCTTAATATTTTGAACGCATTTTAGTCGGCCATCATAATCGAATATATACGTTACCTAAAATCATATAATTTGAAGATAGAATCACTTTGTTTCCTTTGGTAGCAGTTTCTTCATAAAATAATCTTTTAATATAAGAGAAAATAATGCATTCTGGTTTATTCCGGAACATTTCCACAATATTTTGAACGCATTTAAGTCGGCAATAATGATCGAATATATACGTTATCTAGGCCTATTTTTGTTAAAATCATATTTTTTTTAATTTATTGTATTTCTACACATCTGTACATATAAAACATACATGAAAACATTCAATGACACATCTACATCTACATATATAGACAATTCTAAATATCTTATCAGATCTCTGTACATTATTGCTGTGCTACATTGTCCTTGTATTCTGGATCGAGCTGGACCATAACGTTCCAAACATAGATTGGGAAATAAAAAAACACACTCCACAAACTGGAACAGTTGGGTCCAGACTACAAAGGCATGACTTATTTCAACTCACGGTGCAATATGCACTCCAATCTCTCATACATTGTTTCCATAGAATATACTAACAAGACGGCTTTCTTTTTAATATTATGCGATACCCTATAACTAGGAAAGATATAAAATTGAGAGAAAAGGGGTTTTAGATATGACCTTAATTTGTAAAGATTGCATTACGCTAAGCATAACTCTATAGCTGTAGTAAAGGCTGAAGGTAAATTCTTTCAAAAAGGTTATTTAAAATGTGCATATACTTTCTGAATTGGACATACTATTTTCTGCCTTCTTAATGTGTATACATAGAATAACTGTCTAAATTGCGCACAATAGCGCGACTAACGTATTTAAACATCGAAACCATTGTCAAAAATATTCCATCATTTCTAGATTCCCAACAGGCAAATGACGTCGCAAAGACGTCGCCCTGACGTCGATGCGACTTAAGGACCTCACACAGACGTCAGTACGACGTCACCCAGACGCCACGCGCCGGCTGGGTTTCACCAGGTTGCTTCCTTTTTTCTCATGGAACATTTTTATTGAACCATTGTCAAATAGTGCAGACCCAGATTAAACCGGTCATGCTAGTCTGGGTCTACATTATTTTGGGGCCTCCCGAGGTCACGAAATAAAATATGTCTAACTAATATGTTCATTCAAATATTTCTTTTGACATATCATTAGACAACTATACCTATTTGCTACATTCAAGCAAGTTAATACTATTCGTTTACCTATATTTGCGCTACGCTCGAACAATTATTATAGAATAATATAGCCCGTGCATACTTTATCACGCCATCAGATCAAATATGTGTATAATCAGATGATTTATATCAATATATTCAGATTGCGTTCACTGGAATAAAAATAGCGGTTCTGCTGTTGAAAGGAAGAGGATAATTAATATTAGCATAAATGAAATGTCATTATTTGTGTATAAGATAATTTGACGTAGAAAGTGGTTTAAATATATGACACAGGAAGCAAACTGTGTATGGTTGGATAGATAACTTGCGCTATTTTTTCGTTCTTTTTAACAGTATTTCAGCTATATACGGACGATAGGTAAGTAATCGTAAAAGGTTGTATTGGCAATGGAACCCTGTTTACGGTTAAAAAGATTCCCGCCTATAGCGGGACTCAAAACTCGGTACCGCCAGCAATTAACCAAATACAAAAAAGCCTACTGAGCTACAGAGGCTCCAACTACCTCTCTGGCAAAATATAAGTCATTATAAAACAAATTTTAACAATTTTTACAGTTTGAAGGCAAAAACTCAATAAGCATGAGCTGTGAAACAGCTATTTAACAACTTAAAACATTAAAAAGGACAATTTATATAACTTTTTTTGTTAGTGCAAAACTAGTCTAACTTCAAATCCACATTTTCTTAGCGCAATACTAGTATTGCACTAAGAAAAATTATGAAAATATTTTGAAATGGACAGATTCCATTTTTACTACCGAAAAACTGTTAACCAAAGTGTTAAGAAAACACTATACCTAGACCTATAAACAGTTAAAGACTATAAGAACTTGTATCTAAATTTATAAAACTGAAAGCTTAGCCATTTATCCATGGTATGCTCTTTAAAATTAAATTCGTGTCATTCTAGTTAGACTAGTCTTGCGCTAAAGATTTAGCTCATTTGGCTCCTAGACTATATTTGAATTAGGAATAAAAGTATTTTTTGCAAAAACATGAATCTTAATATTTTCAAAGAATGTGTATTTGACCATCAAGTTTTCAAAACTGCAAAAAAGTGAATTTGTGAAAAATAGTGAGTTAGACCAGTCTTGCACTGAGCCCTCGATAAGAAAACACCTTCAAACCGTTTGGCCTCGACCACATGAATAAACCTACCGCGGGCTCTGGGACTAATCATAATTGATATAAGCCAAAAAATGGCCAGTACAATTGCATATTTAAAGAGTAAATACACTTGCATGGATCTATTTCTATTTTCCATACATATCAACGATGTATTAGTAAATATGAACTCAAATATATTTGTAAGTATACAGTTTAATATTATCTAATTACAACTTCAACAATTATTTGTTAAAGTCTCCATAGTTCTATCAGTGGTAAAAATAGGCGAAGTACAAATCCTTATAAACTTGGTAAAGCCTTAAGAATTGATGATGATATGGCGGTTGTTGTGATTTTTGTGTCATATAACTGGCATAAAAGGAAGGAAAAGGGTATTTTGGCAAAAATTGAAAGTCTCTCCGTATAAATACGGTTTTCGTTTCTGGTTCCCCGTTGAGAAATTAACTCACACAACAGGGAGACAAGAAATGAGATCCTCGCCTTACATTATATTTTTATCAATTACTAAACGACTGTACATTGTATTTTACCTTCTGTACATTGTATTGTTACCTCTTATAAATTGTATTTTTTTCCATGTAGTGAAACTTGTAAAATCGAAAGTAGGTCATTTTAGTTGCCAACTAAAATGACCTAGAATTTTTTTTCAATAGTTTTTATGAGAAATGCAAAAACTTTTTAATTTTTCAAAGCCGGCCAATCTCGATCACATACAATGAAGAAACTGTAGTGAGAAGCTTGCAGCGATACTTCACCATAAAATATTTCATGCTGATAGGGCAATGGAGCCTTTAAAATCAATATTCATTGTACCTAAAAAACATACCCACAAAGTGTTATAAATATGAAACTGATATACTGATTACAACCTACTATACTAACACTGCAGTGTCTTCTTGAAACTTACACCTCTATCTTATTCGTAATTATTTGTCACACACAAATTATCACAATAAAATTATAAGTCTCTTATCCCCAGTAAGCAACACACATTGAAAACCACCATGATATGCGATTATTTATGTAGTATCTCTTTTTATTCATTTAAAGATAAAGAGCTACATGTAGAGATACTAAATGAAGTTTATTCATGTAGTATCTCTATTTCTCTAGTATTGAAACTGTTACTCATAAACATAAAGCCTAAATAAAATATGTTTACCAGATACAGTTTCTAACTTTTTAACATTTTTGAGTTATTTTGCTAAATATAATATTTCTGTTGGTTCATACTTTTTCTTTAAATACACATGACAATAACACCTAACAGAGTCTAGTGTTGATGGCATCAATGATTATCTACTAAGGTGGAATGTAAGATACAATCTAATTACTCATTTTTCATTTTTAGTTACATGATTAGTTACAGTAATTTTAGTAAATTGCCCTGAGTGATTGTAATTTAATTCTTAACTAATTCACATGCATGTCAAGGTCCATATACTACATAGTCATTCTCAGTTCATCAGTACTTAGAATTGACCAACAATTTGATAGTGTATCTTTTTTGGCAACATTTGTATAAGTTCATGACTGTTATTATTAGTACTGTCATAGCTATTCGAATGCTGCCTGACATGTGGCTCAGTCATAATAAAATAGACCTCATATCAAGCAACGTTCAAACACCCATGAAGGCACTTCAAGTATACATGCTGATTACCCACTGGGGACTCAACGAGAAATTAACAGCGAACCAATCCTGTTAAAATGTTACTCAACATTGAATTAACACTGAAACATCGCAAACGTTGAGTCAACGTCGATTGTTAAAATCATATAATTTGAAGATAGAATCACTTTGTTATCTTTGGTAGCAGTTTCTTCATAAAAGAATATTTCAAAATAAGCTATTACTTGTGTAGTAACGTAAATAACATTAACATTTAATACATTTCATAATAATACTTTTAATCAGGTTTTCCACTGTCACATAAAAACAATAGAACATGTAAGTCTGGGAGTTCTTATGATGTATTATGCACTTGAACCTATGAACACTTCTCTCAATTAATACTTAGGGATTCATGAGCTATGTTTTATACGTGATCAAACACAGTATACTTCAAATTGTAATGTCAAGGACATTGATGTATTCTGCACATGTAAAACGGGTTTTGGTTTTTAGTTTGTTATTATATAAAAATCAAAGTATTTCATAATCGCATTGCCCAGTTTGTTTCTTTTACAATTTGTATATTTGAGTTCTAAAGACAGAAACATACGTAAAACTTTGTTATATACAGCTGAAAAATCAAAACATCAAAGAAAAAAAAGAAAAGAAAGAAAACATTCGGAAAAGATAAAGCTGCATTGATTTTGCATATAGCCCTTGAATAAAATATATACCATCAGTTTGATAGCATTAAAAACTAAGCGGTTTTGATGTGTTAGTATAAAACTAAAAAATAATCAGTAATCGACAATACAAAATGGAGTACAACCTTGTTTATTGACAGGATTTGGTATAGTTTTTAGGTGCACACTGATACCTATAAAGCAGAACAGTAAACCTGACATTGGAAGACTTCCGCCAAAGACAGTTCTGCATTATAGCTAACGTAGATGTTTGCTGGCAGCGTATACATACTTTTGTAAGACTATCGTATATTTTACGTTACCAAGGGAAACAACATTGCTTGAAACAGTCAAGAAACAAACAAACTTTTAAAAATGCTTAATGGTAGTGTCTGTACGTTGCTTTATTTATTTCATTTATGTAACTAACAATATTGTGTCAACCAGGAGTTTGGGAGAATATTATCAGAAATTTTAAACACAGAGAAGAGACACTTGCAGTTTACTAGCGATACTCTAGCAACCTATAAATGCTATGTTTAAGATGATCTATATTTCTATGCCTTTGTTTCTTGCTCTTTCAATTCTTACTATAGTAAGCCATCTCTTAAAGGAAAACACTTACTAAAATGCATGTTGGACTCAAATTGAAGATTTTAATTAAACATAAAATTTGCCGAAAATTTCATGAAAATTGGACCTAGATTTAGGAAGATATGAAAGTTAATAGATATTCAAATGTTGAGCTGGGAACCAGCAAATCTGTGAGTTAAGAACGTCATAAACTCACAGTCCTAAATGCAAATCCTAAATAACTTTAGTTTCAAACAAATTGTAGGTAAACGAAATGCACAAATCTATATTTTACTTCATAAAGAAACGATTAAAACTAAAAGAATACTGTTTATGTAAGCAATTTATACACTTTTTCTAGATTAAAATATTTATCACGTGACAAGAACTTCCAAAATGGCGGCCTCCGAGACCGCCATTTTGAATTTTTAAAATTTTCATATCTTTCTTATTCTAAGTCCGATTTTCATGAAATTTTCACCAAATTTAATTGCTAATCAAGATCAACAATTTAATGTCTGTTCATACTTTAGTGAGCGTTTTCCTTTAAAGAATCTAACTACATTCTATCACCTCTTAAAGAATCGATTCACCAAAGAACATTAAGATGTGTTTAGTTGGACAATTTTTTTTTACCAAGGACAGTGTTCCAGTAAGCTCTGCACACATAATGAAATGGCAAATGAAAATGACAGAATATATATAAATGTTGGTCATCGCTCTTCAGATATTTATGAGCAAATCTTAGTTGTTCTCCTTCAGAATGTATTTGCCTACTCTGTATGTATGCTTTGCAGCAGAATATTGAGAAAAAGAAAAGAAAAGAAAGGCCGAACAAGTAATGTATACAACGTACTCATCGAGAGTTTATAGTTCTTCATTTCCGATATCCTTAACTGGTAATACAGTATTTCTGAAGAGCAAATACTCAAACAATAGAAATAGTGCATACTTATACATACCAAGGAAGGGCTAACCTAAATAACTTTAATACTGCATTTGATCTCCGTGAACTAGTATTACCATATTGTTTACTGTTTAGCACTAAATATGGTTGTAGACTGCTGATTTATGATATCTTTCTGCTTATCAAATCAGCTGTGTTAAAATATGTTGAATACTGTTGGACATACAACATTTTGGCAATATCCAAACAACAATTTTAGTTGCTTACATATTTAAAATTGTCTGACTGAAATTTGTATTTCATAAGACCTTTAGTCTTTGACAATAACAAGTGAGAATAAAACCATGAGTTTTGCAAAACTGCCTGACCAGTTAAGTATTTGTAACAAAAGAGTGAACAAAAAAAATAGAACATCTAAAACAGGCTGATGACAGAATGTTGTATGCGTTATAAAGTATTTAATTTTCTATAATCCATAAATTTTCACGTTAATATTTTATAATGTATTTGATGGGAGCTGCATAAACAGACCACGTAGATAACAAATTTACATGTAAAATATGATCACGGGAGCCACACATATTTGCTAACCTATGTTAAGCAATTACTGTGCAAAAAGGCTCTTGGCTGACGATTCGACTGACAGCATAGCAAAACTGGTGTTAATTCCTGTCGGAAGAGTTAATGCAGCTTTTTATTGCCTCGGCTGGCAGTAACAGTTGCATATTTGTATGTAGCGTAATTGAATGACTCAGCCAACAGCACAGGTAGCGAAATTGATTTTATCCCTATTATGTATCAACTTATACTTACTTCATTCTATGCATAAAATGGAAAAAAATCATTTTAATGAAGTCACTTTTAAGTGAGACTCAGCTGAAGGCAAAGTTGAACTGCTTCAGCTGTAACAATCTATATGCATCTTGCTGAGTTCTGGTGTATTTCAAAGACCTAAATTTGCCATCTGCCTACAAGTGGTCAGCTAATACTACAGCAATGAATAATTCATGCCGCCCGTGAACTAAACTTTTGATACTAGATGACTCACAAATCTTATCCCCAGACATATTACAATTATGTAGCGTAACGTTACTGTTATATTGCTTTTCAAATATACATTATCCGATGTTGTTTCATAATTTGAGGACATATAATATTGGCGTTTCTTCATATTTACATATACACACCAGTGTCTACTTAAGAAATAATACAAATAACATTGAAAGGGAAAATGATGCTAATGCTTGCTTTCTTAGTTTTTCACGTCTTTTTGTGGGTTTAATTCTTCAAACGTAAGATAGTTTCTGTCTCATTTTAATATATCTAACTGCTGCCTAACTTTTCAAAGCTGGGCATAAATCAAAGAAGATTGATGGTGCACGTATACTCCAGCGATTTAGTCTCGTTCTGGTTGTTTTTCCCGTATTTTTGTTGTGGTTATATACGTTACATATTTATCGTGACTGCTGACGAGTTTTGTAGCACCTTGGGTTTTTTTTATACTAGAATATTAAGACAGTCATATATATGACATTAACTTTTAACTACACTTCAGTTCTTACAAATTGCGCCTTACATGAATTTAGACCTTGAAGGGGAAAAACCGTCAAATAAAATGTAAGTTAGTTACACGGGTTAGTCAACTTACCCTTGACAATGTCAATTACCTTGAAACAACGATTTATGTTCTAGCAGACAACATTCAACATTATTTAGGGCAAATACTAACATGTGTATAACAATGCGTATTTTCTATTATAACGTGAATGTGAAAATTTGTGTAGTGTAATTAACGTTGACGCTATACGTTAATGCCCCGATGTACAAAGGGCTAACATGTGTCATTTTCTTTCTTACATAACGTAGCTTCAGAAATTATTAAGTACGAAACTCCCCCTTGCGGGGTGGGTGTTGGGTGGGGTGGGGGGAGAGGTGCCTATGGTCAGCTTTAGTCTAAAACAGATCGGGAAACAGATTTAAAAAAGTCACTGACTTACTTCTGTATCCCTTTCAAATATCTGCTATATATATTTGTGTATGTAAATTGTCTATGTAAATTTTTATGTATCAGTATTTTTGATAAAATACTGTTAACACTAAGGTCTAAAAGCAAGGAGACACAATTAAATCCAAACCGAAATTCCCTTGTCTATTGTTCAGTATGTTCTGACAAAATAAGAAATGAATCTTCAGAAGGACATAAATATTTCCACATATTACCATAAAATCAGAAATATTTTGTCAGACGGCATACTTGGTTCACTGTCTTACCTCTTCATTACGAGAACAGATAGTAATGTAAACTGTTTTTTAAAGGGTGACACAAGCAATTTCCTACCTAATAAAATATAACTACTTTCCTTTTCCATATTTCTGAGTGGTGATAAAGCCGGAATCAGGTAATACACAGTTCCGAGCCACACCCAGAAAGTCACTCAAAATCACATGATATCGTATACCTGGCCAATGCAACGACAACTTAGCACGTGACATAGTCTCACAAACAAATCGCACGTGGTCAATACCAACATAAGTCCGTGATTTTACCTTTCAGTTAATGAACGGATGTATACCTGTTTAAAGAAAACAAACTAACACCCGTTTTTAATGAATTTACCCTAATTTCAGTTTTGCAAGAACAGAACGAATCGGAAATGCATAATGCACCAAACTGCCATGTGTAGGTCATGAGGAGACTGAGTCTTCGCCATAGATCGCCAACATTTAGCAGACACTTGCATTTGTCATTTGATTTTCCGCCATCTTTGTGTAAACTTGTGAGACGTCGTAACAGTAACTAAGCAGGCGGAGCTTAGCGGCTATTCTCGGAACTGTGTATTGTTATACCATGGTTTGTCCGCCTGTGCAAGGAGATAATCCACAAGATTTAGATCGTGGATTATCTCCCATACAATCGGACAAACTATGGTATATTATTTCAGACCACCCTTATCAGTGTAGTCCTTCATGCCGACCAAACAGCTACTTTAATGTTTCAAAAAACTGCAGAAGCAGAGGGCGAGGTTTGGGCCCAGTACAACATTGCACATGCGTGCAGTCTAATCAGAGTCTTCCCACTTTGCAATATGACGTAAAAATACCCTAGTCAGTCTACGTCAATTTACAGGCGGATCTTTGTCCGAGCTATTTGCCAATTTCGCGTATAACTTTACACACATGCACATGTTAAATATGACCTGACATTCCCCAATTTTAGCTCAGCTGCAAGTGCACAGCACAAAGTGCTCAAGGTCAGCTATAGTGAGCGGTGACTGTCGGTTGAACGTTCACCCACCAATTGCATAGTGAACACGATAGTGGGTACAGCTTTTGGGCAATCGTAGCTAAACTTACGAAATATTAATGGCCATGATCTCTCAGTAAAATTAGACAATGCGCTGAATTAAACAATTAAATTAATGCAAAATTACTGCCCTTAGTGACAAAATGCTACTTATGTACATATAACATCTTGTGAACTGTGTTGAGGCAACTCCTTTAAAGCATTAAATACCAAACTTGCAATGTGTGTTCATGGCTACAAGTGGGAACACAATGGAAACTTAAGTTTTGGAGCAACCAGTACAATGAATGGGCATAAACGAGCTCCATCAAGTCTGATGGGCCATTAGTTCCTAACAAGTTTATCTCATGCTCAGGTGAGCAATTTGGGGCCATCGTGATCCTATTTGCCGTCCTTGGAGGATCATGTGGTTTCGATTTTGATACTCTGCACGGAAAAGAGGTTATTCATTCCACTGTGTCGGTATTCCATTTTCAAATTGTATGTAAGAAACCTTGTCCAAATTATGAATCTCCATGGGACAATCAGTATGCGCTAAAACATGGTGGGTAGCATAGTGAATCTAAACCGTCTACTCAAAACAGAAAGGAGTAGTTTAACTTGCCTGTATAAACAAAGACTATTTTTTCCGTGCAAGTATTTGCTGTGACATGATTATAGACTATGTACATATCTGCTGTGACATGATCATAGACAAGGTAGTGCTGTAATCAGGGTTCCCACGGTCAGGGAAAAGTCAGGGAAAAGCCAAAAGTTTTTCAAGGTCAGGGAAAAGTCAGGGAATTTGGTAATTGGTCAGTGAAATTTTAAATTGAGCAAAAGTCAGGGAAAAGTCAGGGAATTTTGTAATTACAGGTTGAGGTCTTAGTAATGAATTTAAAATAAAAAACACTAGAAAGAATGAGAATACAAAGCTAAGGCAGTTTCTTTGATTTTTGGGAAAACATTTGTTTCTCTAAAATCTAAATATATAACAACTTCTAACCGACCACTTGCTTTGTCATTAGTAAATGGCATCCGGACATAATTTTCTTTAAAGCACACCCAATTAGACATGTAAACTTTTCGGCAAAAACAGAGTTTTGGTCAGGTAAAAGTCAAGGAAGTTTGTTTTCTTAGCTTTCTGGGAACCCTGGTAATGTTATATTCATTTTGTAAGTTCCCCATAATTTTCAAAATTACGAGAACAGATAGTAATGTAAACTGTTTTTAAAGGGTGACACAAGCAATTTCCTACCTAATAACTTCTTTCCTTTTCCATATTTCTGAGTGGTGATAAAGCCGGAATCAGGTAATTGTTATACCGTGGTTTGTCCGCCTGTGCAAGGAGATAATCCACAAGATTTTGATCGTGGATTATCTCCCATACAATCGGACAAACTATGGTATACTATTTCAGACCACCCTTATCAGTGTAGTCCTTGATCATTACGAAATATTTCATGCTAAAGTTGGCGTTTTCTGGCAAGGGTGCTATAACAATAAAATATATCTTCTGCAAACTATTTACTACTTCACCTAAACTAGAAGGTTGTCCAGAGACAACTGGTCGGGCCGCTGTTTGCTATAGTGGCCTATAAGTATGCCAAGACTAAGTTACTGCTTCACTCTAGAAATAAGCCAAACAACATCATGCTTAGCCAGCATTTTCTTTTTTTTTTTTAATTTTCACAAAGGAAAATAAGTAGAAGTGATGACCCAGACAAGCTCAATATATGACAATTACAATATCTGACCTTCAAGTGTGACCTTGACCTAGGACCCTACCCAAACACGTATGTCACTTGACACTTCCACTCATCAAGAAGAGAAATTGTGCCAAATTCTTTTGAAATCTATCCGTAAATGTAGAAGTAATGGCTCGGACAAGCTCAATTTATGACCATTTTATCATTTGACCTTCAAGTGTGACTTGACTTTAAACCTACTTCAACAATTTTCCAAATGGCACATCTACTCATTAAAGAGAACAATTGTGCCAAATTATTTTGAAATCCATTCATAAATGTTGAAGTTATGGCCCAGACAAGCTCAAATTATGGCCATTTTATCATTTGACCTTCAAGTGTGACCTTGGCCTGGGACTACCTGAATAAATTTTCCAAATGGCACTTTTAAACATCAAGGAGAACAATTTTGAAATCCATCCATAAATGTAGAAGTTATGACACAGACAAGCTCAATTTATGGCCAATTTATCATTTGACCTTCATGTGTGACCTTGTCCCTGGACCTACCTGAACAAATGTTTCAAATGGCACTTCTACTCATCAAGGAGAACAATTATGCCAAACTATTTTGAAATCCATCCGTAAATGTAGAAGTTATGGCTCGGACAAGCTCAATTTATGGCCATTTTATCATTTGACCTTCAAGTGTGACCTTGACCTTGGACCTACATGAACAACAAATGTTTCAAATGACACTTCCACTCATCAAGGAGAACAACTTTGCCAAATTATTTTGAAATCCATATTTAAATGTAGAAGTTATGGCTCCGACAAGCTCAATTTATGGCCATTTTATCATTTGACCCTCAAGTGTGACCTTGACCTTGGACCTACATGAACAAATGTTTCAAAAGGCACTTCTACTCATCAAGGAGAACAACTGTGCCAAATTATTTTTAAATCCATCCATAAATTTAGAAGTTATGGCCCGGACAAATCCGGACGGACGCACGCACGGACGTACGCACGCACGGACATACACCGAACTGACATTGTAACAACTATGTCTCGCTTACCGCAAGCGGGCTCGACAAAAAGGAAAAAAATATCTTTCAGACATTACTGGCTTTCCTTTTTTACCTACATTGATTTCCCTGTTTGTAATATCTCGGTCGGTTTGTAGTCGAACCATGCTCGCGGAAAGAAGCTGTTCTGTTTTGAATACCACGGATCCATGTTTATCTTGTGATGTATGGAAACGCTTTCAGAAGAATTAATTTGGTCAACCTCATTTTTATGAGGTGCCGTTTTACTATAAATTCTCTGCGTTTTGATATCACTTTTTAAAATAGTGATACCATAAATGTTTACAAATCGAATTATTGATATCACAAATCATTAAGCTCGTGGATCACAAAATCTTTTTAGTGATATCACTAAATCGACATTGTGATTTTACGAAATTTGTTTTGCAATATCACTAATTCAGTCTATTTGGTGATATCACTAAAATCATTTTATGATATCACTAAATTGTTAAAGTGATTTCACATAATAATAGCGATATCACAAAAAGCATGTGATGTCACTTATTCGAAACAGTGATATCACAAAAAGGGGATGTTTGGTAAAACGGCAACTCATACCTTTTTGCTCCCTTTTCAAATGAAATCAACTCTTATAGAAAGATTTCACACTTCTTAGAGGAAATGCTTTCTCTTAAGTTTTGTTCACACTGGAAAACATTCTGCGACAAAATAGGCATAATCCGTGATTTGTTTGTTTGTGGTGATGATTCATTGATGAGTTAGGAAACCTTCATGCCGACCAAACAGCTACTTTAATATTTCAAACCACTGCAGAAGCAAAGGGCGAGGTTTGGGCTCAGTAAAACATGTTTAAGCGCCCCAGTAATCATTTGCTGACCGTTCCAAGGCGGAGTTTCGGGTGTGGTTCCTTGATGCTATATTGTGCTGTGTCCGCTTGTAAAAGTAAAAACAGATGTTGATAATTTATTGGGGAAGCTGAATGACCATCTGTTTGGAAAAGAGCTGCTCATTCGGTTCACTGTGCGTGCTTTTAGTAAACTTATGTCGATTTCTGTGTGTATGTGCTTCTTTCCCTATTGGTTTTGAGAGCGCAATTAGGGATTTGATTGTATTAATTCCTGATCATTGCCTTCTTTTTTTCATATATCTTTTGGTGTATGGAAGCATCCTCAAGAAAGAGCATATTTGATTCATTTTCACGGATAAGTAGCATTAAAATACTTCGCAGAATATGACGTGCGCAAGGCAATGTATTTGATTCTCTTCACATGGTGTTAATGCTCTTTCGCTCGTCCCAATAGAGTAGGGGTCAAAATAAATAGTATTTTTTGGGCCCATATTTTAACGTAGCCAAGTTATTTAAACATATACGCCGATAAGCGCTTTTTACGAACATTATGTTATCGCCTGTTCGATCAGCATTACAATCAATTTGTTTCTTTTGCAAACGAGAAAAGCGACGTAACGGCATATACCAACAGAAGATTCCGATTAGGCTGCGCATGCGTGCAGTCTAATCAGAGTCTTCCCACTTTGCAATATGACGTAAAAATACTCTAGTCAGTCTGCGTCGATTTACAGGCGGATCTTTGTCCGAGCTATTTGGCAATTTTGCGTGTAACTTTTAATGTAGTTTTTCACGTGGCACCACCCAACGTATGGATTTGACTTACCTGATGCAGCTGGAGCGAATGGATGCAAATCTAGAACTCCGGACTTGGAGTAATGATTGAGAACATTCAAGGCTTTATTGTTTAAATCATTAACGTAATATGTCATAACCTTGTCAACACCGAGATATTTATACGTTTCCATCCACTCAATAATCAGTTCAGCACTTAAGTTGCCGAACGCCACTTGAGTACAAATCGCAAGCTTCGACTCATGTTCTTTCACCGGGAGAAATGGCTCCACATACCGCACATGTGTTTTATTGCACGTTGAATTAGCTGTCGTAAGTCCGATGCTTTCTGGTACTATTCCGTTGGCGTATTTTACGTTACGACATGTCACGTGGATCGTTCTCAAAGGGGCATCAATACTATGCACTTTGATATGCAGACTTGAAACTTTGAAATATTGAAGTTTTTCACCATTGTACTTCAGACAACATGAGATACTATTTGCTGATACTGCTTTGACGTCGACACTGGCGTACACTTTGAAAATGTCCCAACTGACGTCATCTGACGTGTTTCCGCCTGCTGCGCCCAGTATATAGATAGGTCGAAAGTTCATTTTTGTAAAGACACGTTCTGCTTTTAATGCATCTGAAAAAGTATGTATAACAATCAAAAAAATTCATAAAAATCCTGCTCATCTATGATTTTAAATATATTTTTTATGATTTTATATATATATATATATAGCTTAAATCGATAAAGACTTCATGGTTTGAGGGCTGGATTTGGATTTTGATTGTTTCAGTTCCTGGTCTTTGCATACGTTTTACTTTCACATGCTATTTTTTGTTTGATCGTCACTAAAACAAATGCATTTCGTACCAACTCATCAGTGTCATATATATATAGCCCCATGACAGGGGTTAAAAACATGTGGACATACATTTAATAGTAAAAGGTACTTCATACTACCTTTATAATCTGTTGCAAAGTTTAGGAAAATCCCTTTTCTTTCTGATTTGATGCCGACTTTTCCTGATTAAATACATGCATACAGCACCAGGGCAGGGGCAGACAACCCTGGTGGACGAAATTCTCCTTGTAACAGAAAGTATATATCATTTCAATCCTTTCTGTGAAATTAAATCAGCATTTACAAAACACCTGATGTTATTTTTTAATGCTTTTATTCATATAGTTAGTCCTGTGTAATCCAAGACGACAAAATTTTGACCATCACAGGTAGCTTATATTGCTTGAACAATTTGCTGCAAGTTTCAGGAAAAACCCTTTCAACTCTTATTTTATACTTATTTTTTTCTTGATTTTATACATGTATCTAGCCGCGGGGCTAAGGGCAGACAACCCTGGTGGACAAAATGCTGCTTTTAGAATAAAGCTAATGTCATTTTAATCATATCTGTGAAATTTCATCAAGCTATATCAAGTGTAAAGAAACTTCAGACCAAAAAATCACTTTTAAGACATTGACAAGGGCTATAACTGTTATGAAAATTGAAATTTGCCCATTAACCATCCCAATTGATATATTTCCGAGACCAATGCACATGCCAAGTTTGAAGAAAATCCGTCAATAAATACTCAAGTTATCGAATGGAAACAAAATGCTCACGGACGGACAGAAGGACGTTCGACGGACATAATACCCCGCCACTAACCTGTGGCATAGTATAAATGGTATACATTTGCTGCTGGGCTGGCCCAGAGTTGTCCCATTTGAAGGGAGGCGGAAATTAAAATTGGAGAGTTGTTCTCACTAAATGTACCCATTTACCTTTAGCTTTTTTCTACTAGTATCCTTAAAACTTAAATATGTTTTACTGGAAAAATGAGAGAAACGTTTGCACTGTATAAGCTTCCCACATTTTCGTCGGTAATAAAATGACAGCTTTTCTACTTACAATACGTTGACGTCGCGCACGGTATTCGAACAGTAGACACTTCCAGAGGGTCATTTGCAAAAGATTCTTTTATTTTCAGATGAAACTATTCATGTTATACATCAAATGAAAGCTAAAACTCTGCAGATCATGACTGTGTATATTTAAATTATTTCAAATATACCGTTTTAAGGAGTGACGGCAAATCTATACGATTTTTAGTCCCAAATCGCTTGTCCGGCGTTACATTTGTCGGCCACCTAAATCACAAAATGATAAATGAATTGCATTAAACGCACGAGAATATATCAAATTTTTAACAGATGTTAAGCATAATGTACGTTTAACGTAATTTCCGTTGTTTGTTTCATACGGGCGTCTGTTAAGGTGAGAAAATATGAAAGATAACTGTAAATAGAAAATATCCATCGACAGAAGAAATGTCGCCGGCGTTCTGAAAAAATACATATAAAATCGGAAGGAAAAGGAGGATGGGTATGATTAGAATTTATCTTAAGTGCACAATGATTACTCTTTATGGTGAGATATATTTATTTAAGACTGTTCGTAAAATAAAAACTTTAAGATGCCAGTTTCAATTTCTCAGTAATTGTCCTGTGACGTAAAAACGGCTTCCCAATTTTTGAACTGCTTTAAGAAAACTTATTTGTCTGATTTTGAATTAACATGCATGAATTAGCAAATTTTATAGGAAATGCACATTGTTTGTAGATAACAGAAATATGCAACTTCCTGTGTTGCGCAATTAATTTTAGAAATAAAGCATATCATTTTGATTTCTCATAAAATGTCCCAGGAACGCGATTTTCAGCTATAATGACGTACAGTCGTTCCGTTTGGCTTGATAATTTCAGTATCGATGTCCAGCCGTTGATATATAATTTTAAAAAGTCATTGAAAAATGATTCTTCATTATACAAATGACATTAAACATTTTAGTAAAAGGAGACATTTTTATTAATTAGCTGCAGTTATTGATAATAATGAAGTGAAGTAAAGGGCTTGTATTACGGACAAGAGAAAACAAATATAAAAAAGACGCCATCTAAACCTATTAAACACCAAATTGCATATGTGTATACACGTGCCGTTAGGAACGCCTGACGATATCAAAGAAATGCACCAAGATAGCCATCTTTTCTGTGAAGTAAAATGCGCGTTAAATTTGATCCTATCCATGTCTTTATTTAATTTTCATGATCACTAAACCAACCATTTAGAAAGATCAATAAATATGGCCACCTCTCGATATACCTCCAAACCCAAGATCATCTAAAATACTGATATCTCGAAGTAAATGTTCTGGTCCGAGGCAATTAAATTTGAGTACCAGCAGTTTGAAATATCCGGAGTTGAAATGGAAAGACAAAAAGAAAAATGTCCAATCAATATTTTACGTATAAGAGGGAGTTTTGAGATATCAGTGTTTGAGATTACAGTTGTCAACTGTATATCAATCAGTCTGTCAGTAATACAGTCATGAAAGTCAATAAAGATGAATGAATGAGCGAATGAATGAATTAATGAACTGAACGATACACTAAACGAACGAATGATTGAATATTTTTGTGCTCTTAATTTGCTGATAACCACAACGTCATTTGAGTGTAACGTTTTACGACGAACATCGTGCGCGACGTCGTTGCGAAATTTCCAGGTACGCTAATGACGTCGATAGTTTTGAACAGCGGGGCTCTAGAATATGGTTTTATGAAGAATATTCTTTGAAAAACATGTGTAGGGCCCAGTACTTCAAAACAGCCAACGTAGTTAATTAACGAGACGATAAATGTTCAAACGTAGTGTTTGCAAACACACTGCTATTTTTTTTTGCTCTAAAACTGTAAAAAGCTTTTGCAGTGCAAACACTTCTCTCATTTTTTTCCGGCCAAAAAATATAAGCACATTTGATTTCATGAGTACTCAACAACTTCGTAAGCTAACGATGCTCTGAACATTCGGGCACACTTATATGCATTTTCAAACATATGTGACTTTTAATAACATGTTGTACCGGTAGATGCAAAAAAATAATAATAATAATAATGATACAAACAAGAGGGTCATGAGGCCCTGAATCGCTCACCTGAACAATTGGCAAAGTGGCTTTTTCTTATGTCTGAAATTGCCAAAATATGAGTCTTGGGTCAAAAGTCAAAGATTGACCATGACTTCTTCTACTCATAAAATCTTCATGTACTCATTGAGTCAACCATATACATGTTTACCATTTTTTAGCCCAAAATCTTCAAACTTTCCATGAAATCTTATGTTCTAGCATATTCCCATATTTGCCGCAAAAGGTCAAGGTAAACCCAAGGTCATCATTTGAACAGTCTTTGTAGAATTCTAGTACTCCATGCTTACTACCAAGTTTCAAGGCCATTGGTGTATTGGTTCTGGAGAAGAAAAATATTAAATGTTTATACCATAAATGGGTATGATGACCATGCTGGTCATGTGAGCTGGACCGTTTGAACAAATTTTTGTTCAATCAACCCCTGGAGGCTCCTTTACAATTGGCCCTTTGGCTTTTGAGACAATGTGTGAAAATGTCAAAATATGAGACCTGGGTCAAAGGTCAAAGAATGACCTTGACCTTTTGTACTCATAATTATTCTTGACCTCATTTAGATGACTGTATACACCAATTTTTAGGCCAAAATCTTCAAACCTTCCCATGACATTTTATCAGGGTCAAAGGTCAACGAACGACCTTGACATCTTGTAAAAAGTATGCAAAGACCAGGAACTGACATCTTGTACTCATTAATATTCATGTACTCATTAAGATGACTGTATTTACCAAATTTTAGGTCTAAATCTTCAAAACTTCCATGAAATCTAATGTTCTAGCATTTTTCCATATTGACCTTGCCGTAAAATGGTTTAGGTCAACCCAAGGTCATCATTTTAAACAATCTTGATAGTAGTGGAGTACCCAATGCTACATACCAAGTTTCAAGGCCATCAGTCCATTGGTTCTGGGGTTGAATATTTTTAAAGGTTTTTGCCATATATGGGCATGGCGGCTGTTTTGGTCAAGTGACCTTGACCGTACGAATACATTTTTGTTCCCTCAACCCCTGTAGGCTCTATATGATTGGGGATAGGGTTTGGGATCTGATTCAGTCAGTTCCTGAAGTGTAGTTACATTTTTAATTTCTATATAAAATTTGGTTTGAATTGACCCAGTAGTTTATGAGGAGATTGTTTGAAATTGTCAAAATATGAGAGTTCTGGGTCAAAGGTCAAATAATGTCCTTGACCTCTTGTACTCAAAAATCTTCATGTACTTATTAAGATGACTGTATAAATCAATTATATGCCTTAGCCTTCAAACTTTCCACGAAATATCTTAAGTTCCAGCATTTTCCCACATTTGACCTTGCCGCAAAAATGATCAAGGTCAACCCAAGGTCATAATTTGAACAATCTTGATAGTACTTGAGTACCCAATGCTACATACCAAGTTTCAATGCCATCAGTCAATTGGTTCTGGAGAAGAAGATTTTTAAAGGTTTTTGCCATATATGGGCGTGGCGGCCATGTTGGTCATGTGACCTGGACCATACAAATAAATTTTTTTTCTTTCAATCCCTGTAGGCTATATATGAAATTTGATGTGAATTGGCCCATTGGGTTTTTTGAGGAAAATGTCTGAAATTGTCGAAATATGAGAGTTCTGGGTTAAAGGTCTAGGAATGACCTTGACCTCTTGTACTCAAAAATCTTCATGAACTCTTTTAGATGACTGAACATACCAATTTTTAGATCAAAATCTTAAACAGTTTCCAAGATATTTTGTGTTCTAGCACTTAGTACTGGTTAACCTCCTAGGAGGTCTACGCCTGCCCAGGAATAGTGTGGTTAGGCTAACTGACCGTTCCGACATGACCTTAGCTGTTTACCGTGGACGTTAAGCATCAAATCAACCAATTCTCCCCCAGAACCACAAATCCTATGATCTTGTAACTTAGCATGTCGCATCAAGGACTCAAAAGCTCAACAAAATTTATTTAAATGATGACCCTGGGATAACCTTGATCTGTTTTACGGCAAGGTCAACTTTTGAGTCACTTAGGTTTTTCTATAGGAAAAAGTGGAAAAAGTTGATTTTCTTTTAGAAACAATGCAGTCTGCTACCTGAAAGTTTGTAGATGCAGACAACTAATTAGGTAAATGAAGCTTCAGTAAGTTTTCATGATAAAGGTCATATCTTCACCTGGGCCTAAGGCCATTTACACTGAAAAATTAAAACTCGCTTTTTTATATAAACTTGACCGTCATGAAATATTTCCGCGCTTGCGCGGGCTCTTTTCTAGTAAATAAATAAAAAAACGACAAATATTTTAGGAAATAGCCGTCAGGTTTTGCAATTACTCATATTAAGTTGTTCGTAAAATATTATTACTTATCTAATACAGCTTTCGGCCTTCAAATTTGAAGGATATCATTATTTAAATTTAATGATCTCGATTAATACAGTGCCCAATGATAGCAAGCCAGGAACAAAGTCATACTCAAAACTTGTGATACTGAATACTTATTGACATACTCCACTCATGCACATGGCTTACCAGTTTTTGCTCGCCGAAATGAAATCTGTGTGTAAAGCTGAAATTAGAAGAAAAAAATCGTTTTCACATATCAACTTGAATTATATGCCGAAATGTTATGGCCCTATCGTAATCAAGAACAAGGACACCTTGTGTTTGTTTTCTGTTTTTAGCTCATCTGAGCCGGAGGCTCCGGAGGAGCTTTTAGTATGGACGTCGTCCGTCGTCGTCCGTCCACACTTTGAAACGACATCTTCTCTGAAACCACTGGGCCAATTGTAACCAAATTTCATATGTGGCCTCCTGGGGTTATGGGAACGATAAGTTATTCAAATGGTCTGGGTCACATGACCAACATGGGCGCCATGCCCATTTGTGGTAAAAACCTAAAAAAAAATCTTCTTCTCCAGACCCAATAGGCCGATGGCCTTGAAACTTGGTATGTAGCATTGTGTACGCGAGTTCTACCAAGATATATTGTTCAAATTATGACCCTGGATTGACCTTGACCTTTTTTTTACGGTAAGGTCAAAATTAGTTTCCTTGTGCTTTTTTATGGCAAAATGCTAGAACATAAGATATCTAGGGAACTGTTGAAGATTTTGGGCATAGAATTTGTATCTACAATTCTCTTAATAAGTACATGAAGATTTATGAGAACAAAAAGTCAAGGTCATTTTTTTACCTTTGACCCAGAACTCTCATATTTTGATAATTTCCAAAACTCTCCTCAAAAACCACTGGGCCAATTGAAACCAAATTTTATACAGAGCCTCCAGGGGTTTAAGGAATGAAAATTTATTCATACAGTCCAGGTCACATAACAAACATGGCGGCCACGCCCATATATGGCAAAAACCTTGAAAATCTTCTTCTCCAGAACCAAAAAGCCGATGGTAATGAAACTTGGTATGTAGCATTGTGTACACGAATATTTCCAAGATTGTTCAAATTATGACCTTGGGTTTACCTTGACCTTTTTACGGCAAGGTAAAAAATTTCATGGAAAGTTTTGAAGATTAAGGCCTAAAAATTGGTATATACAGTGATCTTAATGAGGACATGAAGATTTGTGAGTACTAGATATCAAGAACATTCTTTGACCATTGACTCAGAACTGTTATATTTTGACAATTTCAAACATTCTCCTCACATGGCAAAGGGCCAATTGTAATCAAATTTCATATAGTCTAAGAGCCTCCAGGGGAAAAGAGAATGAAAATTTGTACAAATGGTCCAGGTCACATGACCGACATGGCGGCCAGGCCCATATATGGTATAAACCTTTAGAATTTTTCTACTCCAGAAGCAATTGACCAATGGCCTCGAAATTTGGTATGTAGCACAGGGTACTCGAGTACTATTAAGATTGTTGATAATGATGACCTTTGGTTGACCTTGACCATTTTACGGCAATGTCAAATATAGGAAAATGCTAGAACATAAGATTTCATAGAAAGTTTTAAAGATTAAGGCCTAAGAATCGGTATATACAGTCATCTTAATAAGTAAATCAAGATTTGTGAGTACAAAAGGTCAAGGTCATTTTATGACCTTTGACCCAGAACTGTCATATATTGACAATTTCAAACAATCTCTACAGAGCCTCCAGCGGTTGGGGGAAATGAAAATTTATTCATACGGTCCAGGTCACTTGACCAAAATAGGGACAACGCCCATATATGGCACAAACCTTTAAAAATTTTTGTTCCATAATCAATCGACCAATGGCCTTGAAGTAGCATTGGGTACTCGAGTACTATCAATATTGTTCAAATTATTACCTTGGGTTAACCTTGACCTTTTTTACGGCAAGTTCAAATATGGGAAAATGCCAGAACATAAGATTTCATAGAAGGTTTTGAAGATTTTGGCCTAAAAATTGGTATACACAGTCATCTTAACGGGGTTATGAAGAATTATGACTGCAAGAGGTCAAGGTCATTCTTTGCCCTTTGACCCAGAACTGTCATATTTTGAAAATGACAAACATTTCCTTAACAGCCAAAGGGCCAATTGTAAACACATAGAGCCTCCAGGGGTTGATTGGACAAAAATTTGTTCAAACGGACCAGGTTACATGACCAACATGGCTGCCATACCCGTTTATGGTATAAACCATTAATATTTTTCTACTCCAGAACCAAAACAACTATGGCCTTGAAACTTGGTAAGTAGCATGGAGTACTAGAGTACTACCAAGAGTGTTCAAATGATGACCTTGGCTTTATCCTTACCTGTTTTGCGCATGGTCAAATATAATCAAAAGCTAGAACATCAGATTTCATGGAAAGTTTTGAAGAGTTTACCCTAAAAAAGTATATATGGTTGTCTTAATGAGAACATGAAGATTTATAAGTACAAGAGGTCATGGTCATTCTTTGACTTCTGACCCAAAACTTCTATTTTGACAGTTTCAGACATAAGAAAAAGCCACTTTGCCAATTGCTCAGGTGAGCGATTCAGGGCCTCATGGCCCTCTTGTTTGTGTTTTATTTTCACAGAACGCATTTTATCACACGTGTGTAATAAATACGATTGGAGTCTTACGCATTCTATAAATGAGCAGCCCCGGATCCAAGGGATGAGCTCTCCCTATCTGGGCGTCCGTGGTATGTATAACATGTAGGCCCCCAAAAGATTGGGTGTATCTAATGACAATTTAAGATGATTTATCTATGTTTTAGATTAAAATATATGTTGTGACATCTCATTGGAATCTAATGAGGTATCACAACACACGCCTGGTAAACTATCACAGGTACCTCCGGCGGAGGTACCGATAAATAGTTGTGACAGGCACCTGGAGCTGCCTGTGACTGTCCAAAAAATGACAACTAACGGTAGGTATTCCTCTTTTTTGACAAAATATATAATAACCAGGGAGTTTATTAAAAATCAAAAAGTGCTATTTGACCCTTATAGACATAAAGTTTTGTCACACATTATATCCCCCTGAGCTTTCCATATTAACCAAAGATACGACTTTTGAAGTGGCTTTGATGTCAGCCCACAGTACTCAAAACATAAAGAATTCGGCCGTTTTTGGTCTTAAATGCAGTGATCTTGCATTCGAATATGTTTTTCTCGGCACACTGGTGTTAAGGTGACCTCCTTGCTCAAATATAAATGTCGATTGACTACAAGTAAGGCTTGATTTTTCAAAACAACAGCTGAAGGTGCCTGCAATGGTGTGGAGGTGCCTGTGATGTAAACAAATATAGTGAAAATCTGAATACATGTAGTTATTGCAGCTGGAAATAATGACCTATTCTCTAAACCACTACCTGGAAAGAATGTTTCATTCAACGTCCCATTAAGCTATCATAATGCGTATATCATGAAATTCCATGTTAAAATTTCTAAAACACCATCTCAAAGAGTTATTGCCCAATTTGTTTCCGCTTTCTGTTAGTCAAACATTGACGAATTGCACATACACTGTAAAAAAAGTCCGTAGATTTTAAGGTAGAATAACTGGCAACCAGCTGCCAGTCCATTTTCCGTAATTTTTACGGGCGTTTGCCTGTAGATCATTGTTTGAAATCACGATATGGTAGTGTTCTATTAACTGGCCGTACTCGAAAATACCTTCATAGTGTTAAAGGGTTATATGGCCAAATTAACACCTGTTCTATTCTATCCTACTTTGCTTAATGATTCCTACAATTTTTACGGGCGATCGTACAAATGACGGGAAATGGACTGGCAGCTGGTTGCCAGTTAATTTACCCTAAAATCTACGGATTTTTTACAGTGTAGTTTCTTAAAATTAACTGCCTAATTTAGTGTTAGAATCGTTATGAAATGTGCGCTTAAATAAGAGTCAACATTTTGTGACAGGTGATGACTGTGATCGGGAGGAGCTGGCTGTGAGTCATTCCAACTTGTCAGAAATTGTCGAGGTCACACGTCATGCCGGCTACACGTATGGTGTGTCAAATTGACAAAATTGCCGATACCCGTCAACAGGCATACACGTACAGGTATCTATAATGTTGATCCTTTTGGTACCTCATATGTGTCGCTCGCATGTGTCGTATGACGCTCGCTGTATGTGTTAACTTTGCGGTAACTGGAGTGATCTAGGTGATACAAGTGATTCAGTCTGGGTAGTTTCGACCTGTTGGCACTGGAATCCAAATACATCCTTAAGGCCTACAGATTACATCATCGGCAGGTGACATGTTCTCAATATTACATCGTTTACTATATTGAAGTGATCGAAATCTTACTGTGAATAACGTGTAATTCAAAGTCTCCGAATAGCCACTGCATCAAATTTGGTAACAAAAGATCACTTTTACTACATAAAAGTCATCTTCTGAAACGTTGTTTTTGCAAACGTTTCGAGTAGCTAGCATGGCGTGTGACCTCGACAATTTCTAACGATTTGGAATGACTAACAGGCTGTCATCACCATTCACAAAAACGCTGCCTCTTCATAACTATTCTAACACTGAATTAGGCAATAAATTTTCAACAGCTTCGTACAACTCGTCAATGTTTGACTTACAGATATGGACACAAAACGGACAATAACACTTTTAGATGATCTGCTTTGGATTTTGGATTTCTGTTGTGAAGCATCAATGTTACGTGTTCTTATGTCCGCTTGTCTGTAGTCTTCTGGCAGTAAGGTCCTGCACAGCTGCCCACTTTGCTTTCTGGTTTGTTTTGTAATTTAAAATATAAAATAGGTAAAACAGAAGTTAGCGTTGTTTTCATTTGGGGTAGGTGAATTTCCACCTGTCTGGGAAAGAGCTCTTTTTTCGGCTTACCATGCGTGTCTTTTATGAACTATTGTCAACGTATACTTACTTCCATCTTGGTTTTGAGAGCAGGATGCAGAATCTGATTGTATAAGTTCGTGATCATTGTCTGTCGTTTTAACAAAACTATGCTGGATATTCGCATTATGATAGGTTTAATTGCAACGTTGAATGAACGATTCTTTCAAGGCAGTGGTCTAGAGATGAAGAATATCAATATTTGCAACCACTATAAATCTTCAGATTTTCGCTATATTTTCTTACATCACAGGCACCTCCCTTTCGTCACAGGCACTTCCAGTTGTTGTTTTTTTACCGACCCAGTCTTATTTGGAGTTTATCGGCATTTATATTTGGGCAAGGAGGTTTACTTTACGTCAGTGTATCCAGATCAACAGATTCTTATGCAAGAAAAGTGCATTTAGGACCTAAAACAACCGATTTGTTCTTGTTTTGAGTACTTTCGACTGACCTTAAAGCCACTTCGAAAGTCATATCTTCTGTATATATGTAAAGTTCCCGGGGATATACCGTGTGACAAAACTTTATGTATATAAGGGTCGAATAGCATTCTTTGATTTTCAATAAACTCCCTGGTTATAATGTATTTTATCAAAAACGACGAATACCTACCGTTTTTTGTTTATTTTTGGTCCGTCACAGGTAGCTCCGGATGCCTGTCACAACATTTTATCGGTACCTCCGCGGAGGTACCTGTGATAGTTCACCAGGCGTGACAACATATACTTCAAGGCAAAACAAAGACATTTTCAAAAAATTCTCATCAAATTGATCCCTAATTATATCATACTTTCAAGCCCATTCCCCTCCAACCCCTCCCCCAATGTGGTATGTATAACATGTAGGCCCTCAAAAGACAGGGTGTATCTGGTGATAGTTTGAGATGATTTGGCTATGTTTTAGATTAAAATATATGTTGAGACATCTCATTGGAATCTAATGAGGTATCACAACGTATACTTCAAGGCAAAACAAAGACATTTTAAAAAAATTCTCATCAGATTGATCCCTAATTATATCATATTTTCAAGCCCATTCCCTCCCACCCCTCTCCCAATACACTTATACATCTCGGTACCTTCCATCCCTACTAGTTATTCAGAGCCCGACCAGAAAGTGGCGGTCTGGATCAGGGCCTGATGAGACAAATACTAGTGGTTTGCCAATTAATAGAGCTTCTTCAGCTTTACTCATTTGCAGCAAATGAGTGCTTAATCGTCAAAATTTGACATAATCGATGTATCGCTTATTAAAATAAGCGATACATAGTTTATTTCAAATTATGACCGAAATTATACTATGTGACATGCCTGATATTTTGACCTTGCGGAGGTGCTACGTTGAACTCACGAAACAGAAAAATAAAATAATATTTTAAACTAAGACAACTACACTTCTCAGCATCATCATATAAATGAAAAATATGCATCATAGTGTGCAAAATACAATGGACAATTAATTACGTGTTTTAACATCACCCCGTAACATTTCAATACAGCGTGATTGACTATTGATTTCTTGCCAACCAGCTAGGGGAACCCCCTTGCAATCCTTATGCAATCCAAAACCCGAACAAGAATTGTCAGCCAACTATGAAGCGCGACTTATAAGAGTTTGACTTAAACAAGGGCAAGTTTAATTTAAAAATACCAACCAAGTCAAATAAGACAATGGCAGTGTCAAATACGGCATGTCAAACGTTGCATTATTCGATATTTTTATGTTTGTATTTAATTTTGTTTCATGTGTATTGTATATTTTTGTATTTGTATATCGACGTGGATGCGTGGAAAAGCAGTTGTTTATTTGCATTCATTGAGACGACTTTTTATATTCAAACAATTTTACTTTTGCATGGTATAATTTGTTTGGTTACTTTGTTACATGGTATTTCATTGGCTAAGAAACATTGGGAACCTGTATCAGTCCAGCCGTTATAGGCTCACCAACTATATACTAGACAGTCAGAGTAATGATAAATCAAAACCTATAAGACTGTAAACGTAACACCAAGAGATTTCTGTTCTATTCCATTCCATTCCATAACCTTACAAGGTCGTTTGGGCAGCACAGATGATTTCAAAATAATCCCTTTCTACCGTGTCCTGTTTTCAGGTGCCTTTTTGAGCTAGCAAAGTCTGCCATAGAGTATAAACGACCTGTCTGGGGAGAATTTGCTATCACTTGATACAATGTACATACATGTATGTGGACAGAAAATAATTGGCGAATTTGTCACAGGCAGCATCGTCACTTGGTGCATCATTCAAAATGTCAAATACAAAACTGCCTTCTACCTCTTGTTGATCAAGATATGCAAGTCCAAATGTGTGTGATAGCCACTTCGATGTGTAATTATCACGTTCAGAGTATATCTTAGATAGTCCCAGCTCCTGTCTCTTATGCCACATAGCCTCACTAAGATGGAACTGGCATCCTTTGACGGATGCACCAGGAAACTGCTCTCTGATTTCATTATGCACAGACTTCTACGTGAAATATACAGCATGTGATATCCAAACCGATCACAGAACAGGCCTAGGTGATAACTCCATATTTTGTGGTATGTATCCCGTGTCTTGTTCGGTAACAGACAGTACACTAATGGCATAGAATGTAAGCTCAAAACAAAAGGATTTTACAGGTGAGTCAACACTGAATTTGCGCTAATCAACAAGCCGGTTTTGCGCTAAATCAATGATAGGAGAAATTTTTTCGTCTTCCTAATTTGATGATTAGCAATTTTCACACTCCATGACCTCCCGCTAGATGTTTGCTTGGGATCTTTTTTTGTTCTTATTTATGTGATGTGTACTGGCTTTGTATTTACGGTAGAGGGAATGAATTATAATTCATCGGTAGCGTTTTTCTTTCATGATCATCAGTTTAAATTGGCGGCATTTTAATTTGGCGAGTTTTTTCTTTTCCGCCAATATCGCCAAAATAAAGTGACCGCCAAATACATGTATAAGTGTTTTACAGTAAGCCACACCCTCAACTTTCCTCTAGAAGAGTTGCTGTCGATTGGCAGCTAAGTGGCAAATAAACATCATAATGGTGTTTCTTTAAGAGCAATGAAAACAGTCATAGAAATGGAGATGGGACAGACTACGTTGTGTCGGCTAATAGATCCTCGTCAGTAACTCTGTAAGGGCATTGCATCGAAGGCCAGAGGAAAGCATACTGTAATTTTGTAACTTCCAAATACGCAGTCGATATAAACACTGGTATATTAGAGATAACGGGAATCCCCGGTGTGGCGTTATCGGACGATCACGTGGCTAGATTGATTGGCAAAAGATAGCGACAGACAGTGGTCTTCTATGAGAGTTTGCTGAAAATGAACCGCAGAATTGCATAAAATGTACTCTTGAAGGCTGCGCGTTTATAGCAACCGATAAAAAAACATTGCAACTATTGTTCAAATCGCCTGTCGCACGAAAACAGAAGGTTATTTTCTTACTTAAATTCATTTAATTACTCTGTTTGAACCATTGGCTCGCTCCGGAACTGGACTGCTTCTCTTAATGACTTCGACTGAATAATTAAATCAAATAAAAAATAATCGGAACTATTGAAGATTTAATCTTTTCGACGATCAACGTGAATTTTAAATATTAACAGGGTAAAACGAAAATATAGAAACTTGTTTCTAACGAGAACTTTTGCAAAAAGAAATAAATTAATAAAAATATTGATCTGATCTAGGGCCAAGAACATTTAATGAATAAATAATAAATAAATAAATAATTAATAATAAGATGAATAAATATTCTATTTGCGATTCAAAAGATTATGTAAGAAAACTGTAAGTGTAATATAGAAACAGAGAATTTTCTCTGTTGTGAAATGACTATCAGTAATTACCACATTATTTAGTGTGAGCTAATGACATCTAAACTCTCTCTCTCTTTCTTTCTTTCTCTCTCTAACTGTTTGCCTGTGTTATTACAGGGAGGGACACCCACTTCATTATAATCGAGTTTTATTTCAGTGATGTGTGAATTAGCCGCAACGCGAAAAAGTTGGTTTGTTATACACACAAGTTAATACAAGACACCAGCGGCGTCCTTTTGAAATGTTACAGTTAAAGACACCCCTTATCAAAAGACCCGCAGCAGACCGGGTAAATTCATTTATAAACAATAAATAACTGGTTTAAATATATTCCAGATACAGACACAACCAATTTTTATAAGAGTATTCATGATATAACGTAGATCTTAAAGCACTCCATGTGGAACCAATTTAAATAAATTATGAAAGTCAATAAAACAATATGTTACACTAAGATAACTACACTTCTCAGCATCATCATATAAATGAAAAATATGCATCATAGTATGCATAATACAAGGGACAATTAATAACGTGTTTTTAACATCACCCCGTAACAGTTCAATACAGCGTGATTGACTATCGATTTCTTGCTAACCAGCGTGGGAAATCCCCTTGCAATCCTTATTGATGACGTCATTGCGTTATCTCCTAAACCCGAACAAGAATTGTCAGGCAACAATGAAGCACGACTTATAATAGTTTGTCTTGAACAAGGGCAAGTTTAATTTAAAAATACCGACCAAGTCAAATGAGACAACGGCAGTGTCAAATATGGCATGTCAAACTTTGCATTATTCGTAATTTTTATACTTGTATTTGATTTTGTTTCATTTGTATTGTATATTTTTGTATTTGTATATCGACGTGGATGCGTGGAAAAGCAGTTGTTAATTTGCATTCATTGAGACGACTTTTTATATTCAAACAATTTTACATTTGCATGGTAAAATTTGTTTGGTTACTTTGTTACATGGTATTTCAATGGCTAAGAAAAATTGAGTACCTTTATCAGTTCAGCCGTTATAGGCTCACCAACTATATACCAGACTGTCAGAGTAATGATAAATCAAAAACAATAAGACTGTATTGGGCAGCACTGATGATTTCAAAATAATCCCTTTCTACCGTGTTCTGTTTTCAGGTGCCCTTCTGAGCTAGCAAAGTCTGCCATAGAGTATACATAATTTAAATACAAATAGCTATCCGAGAGGTAATAGGAACATTTTTTTCATAGACGTGTTAATTGTGACAGTGGTTGCATCTCCAGTGGTAGTGGGGCCAGTATCTTCTGCAGAAGTGGTACTGCTGGCAGTGATTGTAGTTCCCGTGTAAGTCAAGGCAGTCTATTCAATTGGAAGAGGTTGCAGTT
The DNA here is from genome assembly GCA_963989385.1 of Ctena decussata. Lineage (NCBI taxonomy): Eukaryota > Metazoa > Mollusca > Bivalvia > Lucinida > Lucinidae > Ctena > Ctena decussata. The sequence continues at coordinate 2,013,737 of OZ022504.1, read as the reverse complement.
CCCTTGGAAGTATGTATGTGTGTGTGTGGGGGGGGGGGAGTTTCTTCAATAGAAGCAGTAAAGGCGACAATGGCTGCATCTCCAGCAGTAATGGGGCACAGTAATTTCAGTTGTAGCGGTAATAATGGCCACATTAAGTTGAAACTGGGACAATATATTCAGTAGTAAGGATAATGGTGTCAGTAGAAGTAGCTCCAGTGGTGGTAGAAACAATACCTTTAGTATATGTGGTAACGGTGGCAGTGGTTGCAGTTGCAGCACTGATAGGGGATAGCAACCTTAGTAGAAGCAGTAATGGTGGTAGTGCTAAGTAGTACTGAGGAATATCATCTTCAGCTAAAATTGTAATATAAGTGGCAATTGGTGACATTCCAATGGTAGTGAGAGACAATATGTTTAGTAGAAGGAGCGGTAGTTGGGACAGTATCTTCAGCAGAAGCGGAAATAGTAGTGGTAGATCATGCACCAGTGGTCGAGGAGACAGGCATTCAGTGGAAGTGGTAATGGTAGCTGTGGTTGCACATACAGTGCCAGTGGAGGGGGGGGGCAGTATCTTCAGCTGAAGCAGTAATGTTGGCGTGTGGTTATGGGAGACAGTATGGGCAGTGTAAGCGACAAACATAGCAACTACAGCAATTGTAGCAGCTTCTGAGATGCAGTTATGGCGTCCGTGAATCGAAACAGGAATTGCTTACGTTGGCAGTAATCATAACTCGACGCTTTCTTCTTCAGCAGTGATCAGAAAGTTCTTGGCAATCAGATTGAACTTTTCTTCTTATAGTATATTTGTTTTATTTTTGTTAGGCCAATGTTGGCTCAAGTGTAGACAGTCCGCAGAAAATAATGGTCGAACTGAATAGTAGTTGCAATTTTTGGCCAACACTGGGGAACAAATTCACTGCGCAAGCCCAACTTTGGCGCATTCGGACGATGTCGAACAAGAAACCAACAGTACAACTATATGCAATTGATGACCGATGTCATCATGGTATCAGGAGATAGACTATTTTCTTCTAATTGAAGAACTGAAAGATCTAGCCCAGCAATTTAGTAATTCGGTATCCAAGGCATACTCAGTATTTTAAAAACAATAAGCATCCTCCGAAGGGATTATTTTTGTCATTTTTTTTTTCATTTTTTTATTTATTGTATTTTTTTGTTCATTTTTCTTACTACTTTCGGCCTTTTCGAAGATGTTATACTAATGTGAGCACAAACCATGGACAGATTTAGAAAACGCGACTTGTACAGCAGCTCGTTTTCTCTATAGGACATTGAGTTTACGGGACTAGTAGTAAAAAATAAACACTTTACCAGCAAATAAACACACAGCGTCATTTTTTTACTTTCTTCTTCCAACAAAACAAGGTTTCGCTAATTTTGGTATGAAAAATGGTATAAAATAAATATAGCTGAATTTTCACCAAAATATCGTCAAAATATCAGTCTACATTATGGCTAAATGATTTGTTAAAGTAGATATATAAGTGTGCGAAATTCTAAGTTGAAGTGCATTCATTTTGGACGCTAACTGAACGGTTGCGCTTGCGCAGTGAAGGCATTGTGTCACATGTTTCTGCCACATGCGACGAAACGTCATGAACTTAAGGCGGATGATACATATCATACAAATGTGAAAATATTAAAAACAAAGCACAATTATACAATACAAATATAGTAATTTAGAAAAGGAATACTATGGAATATCAACGAAAGTCGATAAATAGTAATGAAAAATCTAGCGTACAAACTATTAATTATTTAATAGAAATAATCAAATATAGAATAAAAACAATACTTATACAATAGAAATGAACAGATATTGAATACAGGTGCGTTGAATTAATTTTATACCAATGCAAATTTTTCATAAATTTTAGCATACGCCAAAGTGCATTCTAGCTGAAAGTCTTTGATGTCAAAAATTCTTACACTTACAAAAAAAAATGGGAATAAAACAAGGGACTGTTCTTAGAATTCAAGAAAAGTTTGATGTATAAAATGTTGCTGAGAAACGATTTTGCAACCTATCAAAGTCACTGTGTCCATTCGTGTACGCCTATAATAGTGAGTTGGAGCCGTGTACGCCGAGTTAGAAGAAAACAAGTCGCGGAAAAGTCATTATAGCTCTTAATTAATTACATTTACCAGGGCTTTTCATCATTAAAATGTAATAAATTATTATGCGTGTATCTGTATCTGAATAACCTTTCAGACTGATATAGTTTTACGTGAATGCATGTTCGATTTACAGAGTAGCCAAATCAGTACATTCTTTCAAATACATGTATCTTTTGATTGATAGGTCCCTTACTAGTAAGGCATATATATATTCAAGCTATTGTAAGGAGATAAATCGGTCAAAACCTGTCCGCTTTGAATATAGAAATCATTTGTATGCAGGCTGTAATCGTTTGAAGTACACGCCGAGTGGCAAATACATAATTAACGAAAATACGGCGAGTTCGAGAACACATGTACGCCGAAATTAAGCTTTTTTTCTAAAAAAGGTGTAGCCTAGTTGGTTTAAAGTACTGCTCTGTGTGATTTTTAAAACCCAAATGACACTAAATTTAGTTGCAGCTGTGTAGCTGAGCATTTATTGGCATTGCTTTGTACTGATAGTGTCTTAAATATCCAAGTTAGTCAGTTATTGTTGGCTGTCTGATTACAGGTATGAAAAAGCATTCTATTAGTAAATTCGACTGAATGAGTGAAAACATTGTAAATAATTAAGGATCCACATTTTGTTTGTCTTCCAGATAACAGTTCGTACACATACTTTCATTAGAAGAATAGGTAAGATGAGCAAACCAAATATGCAACTGTTTACTTACTAATTAAATCTAATTAACTGTTTATTCACAGTTTCAGGTACAGGTACTTCGGTAAAATTGCATGCCCTGATCTAGTTTTATTTTATCGATAGTATGATATATGATCTTACTTTCTTTTTATAATTCCTTACTCTTTGAATAAGTCAGTCGTGAATCATGCATATCACTGAATCACTACTACCCTATTTTTAAAGAAGGGCAATGTTTCCCGAGCATTTAATCTATAATCAAATTACCGTAAAACTTACCAATATTTGGACAACTGGGTTTGAGCAAAAAGTGCAGGCTCAATTCAGACTGCTCTAATCAGGCCCGGAGGTTATAAAATTTGAGTACGTTCTCAAACTCAGAATGAAGCACACTCAATCAGTGTGCTTCATTTTGAGTTTGAGATTATACTCAAGTTTTATAATCTCGGACCCAGGTTCTACACTGTTAACCATTCCGTCTGCATCTTTTGGCTGTATTACTGGATTACAAACCCAAAGCGATCCAGTTTTATAATATTTACTGTCATCATTTTAGGCGTCCCATTTTTTGGAACTTTTACGGTAACGTACATGTCATTAAAAACCTTTGCGTTTTTTGTATCTAATTGTGTTTATATTATGGGACATCTGGGATTGGTCAATGTTTGCAGTGCTTTTTATATACAGCTGATTGTTACAAGCATTATAGTATTTGGTCCAAAGATGTGCTCGCATCGGTTGGTTTGGCCTTATATTGTATATCAATTATGATCTTTATTTTTGTCCTGTACCTACATTCGATCTTGTGGGTAGACTACCAAGTCGGATTTGAAGGAAACACATATCCAAGTTCATGTCGTGTTTTAGGCTACAAACCATTCTAGTTCTATTGGGCATATAAAATGCTCTGCAGTGCTGACAGGTAAATTTAAACTACTGTATTAGTCCTAATAAACGCCCAATGCTCTTATAAATGCCCCCTGGTGCTTTTCCAAAAATTGCATTATTTTTTAACTTGCATGAATGTTTTAATTGCTTCTCTGGATAAGGTAGCGCTTCAAAATGGGGTCTACTCTTAAAGGGAAGAACTTGCACCTAGAGGTGACCCCTACTAAGAATGGATACAAAAATAATAGAGTTACTTCCTTCGAAAGTATACCCATCTCCTGTATAACTCTTATTATAGGTATTATGGCAGTAGCTGATTTTTTTCCCCACACCGAATGGTTCGTGGGATATGGCATCTGTATGTCCGTCCGTCTGAAAACATTTTCTTGTCCGCTCTATAACTTGAATATTATTTGGAAAATTTTCATGATACTCCACAGTTATGTAGAACAGGTCATGACTGTGACTCGTACAACAATGGTAACTCTTGCTATTGTACTTTTTGAGTAATCTCCCCTTTGGTAATTTTTTGGACGGATTCGTGTCTGCTCTGTAACTTGAATACTGTTTGAAATATTTTCATGATACTTTACAGATATGTAGAACAGGTCATGACGATGTGTTGCGTTTAAGAATGGTAACTCTTGCTATTGTACTTTTTTGAGTTATCTCCCCTTGATGGTTTTAAGTGTGATTTCGTGTACGCTCTGTACTTTGAATACCTTTTGAAATATTTTCATGATATTTCACAGGTACATGTATGTAGAACAGGTCATGACAATGTGTTGCAAACAAGAATGACAACTCTTGCTTTCTTACTTTTTGAGCATTTTCCCCTTGATGGTTTAAGGTGTGATTTCGTGTCGGCTGAATAACTAGAATACCTTTTGAAGTATTTTCTTGATACTTCCCAGATATGTAGGACAGGTCATGACAATGTGTCACGAACAAGAATGACAATTTTTGCTTTCTTACTTTTTAGTTATTTCCCCGTGATGGTTTTAGGTGTGATTTCATGTCCTCTCTTTAACTTGAATACCCTTTAAAACATTTTCATGATACTTCACAAATATCTAGCACTTGTCATTGTGATGTGTCGCGAGCAAGAATGGCTACTCTTGCTTTCTTACTGTTTTTATTTATTTCCCGATGATGGTTTTAGGTGTGATTTGGTGTCCGCTTTATAACTTGAATATCCTTAGGAATACTTTCATGATACTTCATGTATGTAGAACTTGTCATGGCGATGTGTCACCAACAAGAATGACAGCTCTGTCTTCTTTCTTTTTGAGTTATTTCCCTTTGATGATTTTAGGTGTCCGCTCCATAACTTGAATACCCTTTGATATAGTTTCATGATACTTCACAGATATGCAAAACAGGTCATGACTATTTGTTTCATACATGAATGACAACTTTGAGCTGCAGTTTGTGTCTCTGTCCCATATCTATAACCCTGGCCTGCTCCACAATTTTAATACCCTTATACCTTTTAGAAGAGCGATTATCATGCCATGATATCCTATCACTGTTCTTCACTCTCTGTAACCCCTCGAAATCCCTGCCCCCGACTCCCCCCCGCCAAAAAAAATCTTTCCTCTCAAACCTCCCCCCCCCCAAAAAAAAAAAAATAAAAAAAATCAAAATTGGATTGTATTCTTCACACATTTTGAAATATTGAGTGTATCATATGCTATACATCTGTGTACATGGTGGCTGTTTGAGATTTCACCTCTTTTTAGCAGTCAAGCATACTGTTTTAGTCTGAGTATAAGCTAATAATAATGCATCTGTTAAACAGATAATGTCAATCAAAAGCATAAAAGAATGACAATATATTACTTATATGTGTTTTGAAGTACACCCTTTTTACCAAGGCCCATGGGGTCTTCAGTTGGGAGATTTGCCATCTCATAAGTCAGCCGTGTGCTTCCTAATGCTTGAGAAATTTTTGCGATGAGATTTCTGTGAATTTGTTGAAACCTTTGGTATAAAAGTTTGTATGTGCAGTCAAATAAATGGCTACATGATGTTTATTGAGTAACAGAGGTCAGTATCAGTTTTTTGATCAAGGTCACTCATATTTCACCAACTTCAAATTTTCCTGGTTACCAATATGGCTGTCATGCACATATATTTAAAAAGCTTCCACAATCAAATGTCACATGACACTGAAACTGGTACATATACACAGCATTTGAGATTCATATACTCTCGGGTTTGTTTAAATGGTGACCCTAGGTTGACCTTTGACTTTTTTACTTAGGTGAGCTATTCAGGTGTTTTTGGTACATGTTACATGCATTTGCATGTACTGTGAAAATGAATACAGAAAATCAGTTTTTATGCCCCCGAAGGAACTTAAGATGGCATTTTAACATATTGCACCATCTGTCTGTCCGTTCCCACGAGAGGGTACTTACGTGGCTTAAAACCAGCATTTTTAATACTTTGGTGGCAAATCAGTTTTGTGAGGGTAGCCACGTATGCAACTATATTTGGATATATATATATGATATAAGGGGGTAACCCAAACGAGTTAAAAAAATGCCACTTATTATTGGAACTCTTTAGGTCCATCAGTATAACACTTCCACTACTCAGGTGGCTAGGCCCATCACTCATGGAACATGTCCTTACAGCTTGTTGCTTGTTCTTAAGCGGCTACTCCAATACAAAAGTGTCATGTATTCAGTGCCTCTTAATACTGCCCAAAAACTACTGTAAGGGGGATAATCCTGGTGCAATAACAAACAAATCCTCTTACATTTGGATCATTTGGTGTGAAGTATACAGTTAGCCAATTAAAAATATAGCCACATTAATTCATGGAAAGCATATTTGCCACTTAAAATTAGTAGCCGCATAATGTTTTTAGCCACATAACATATAGCCACCTAAATGGTCATTTCGTGGGTTATTCCGTCAGTCCGTCCATCTGTCCATCCGTCCTTTACAAATGGTGTCTCAGCTACAATTTTAAAACTGCTGAAACAATTTTGATGAAAATTCACAGATAGATTAAGGATGATGTGAGAGTGTGTCGCGCACAAGTCTGAGGTCCCTACACCCAAGGTCAGGGCCACAATTGGGTCACAGGTCAAATTGTGTCTTAAAAAAATCGTGCCTCAGCTATAACTTTTAAACAACTGAAGCAAATTTGATGAAACTTTAGAGATAGATAAAGCATAATAAGAAGGTGTGTCGCGTACAAGACTTAGGTCCCTTTACCCAAGGTCAAAGGCACGGTTGGGTCACAGGTCAAATTGTGTCTCAAAATCGTGTCTCAGCAATAACTTATAAACTACTAAAGCAAATTGAATGAAACTTCACAGAAAGATGAAGCGTGATAAGAAGGTGTGTCACACATAATATTTAGGTTACCGTGTTCAAGGTCAAGGTCGCAATCAGGGGTCAAAAGTCAAATCTTGCCCCTGCGATAACTTGAAACCTGATGAAGCGACTTTCATCAAACTTCACAGAAAAGTAAACCATAATGAGACGATGTGTTATACACAATATTTATGATCCCAAATCCAAGGTCAAGGTCAAAATCTGGGGTCAGAGGTCAAATCATGTATCGGCAACTACTCAGAAAAGTACCAAAGCAAACATTAGAGAAAGATAAAGCCTTCTGAGAAGATTTACCATTTACAAGACATACGTTTCCACATCCAAGGTCAAGGTCATATGTCTTCAATCACTTAAAAACGTCTTAATCAAACTTCATTAATTTTCATGAAAAGATAAAATATAATGAGATGGTTCACAAACAAAATATGGTTTTGTTGTCCAAGTTCAGGGTCACAATCAGGGCTCAGAGGTTAAATCATGTCTCTAAAATTGCTCAAAACTGCTAAGCCAGTTTCATTAAATTACACTGAAAGGTAAAGCATGATAAAATGGTAACTAAAGAAAAGTAAAGTATTATGACAAGTTATGTAAGGTGTGATATTTAAGTTCCAGTACCCAATGTCAAGGACTCAATACAGTCTGGTCAGTGGTTGAATTAAGTCCCCATGAATCCTCGAAGACTTCCAAAGTGCATTTAAACATCAGAGAAAAGTAAAACAAATGAGAATGTATGTCATGTGCAAGACTCAGGTGCCACGCTCAAGGTGAAGGTCACAACTAGGACTCAAAGGTCAGTTTAAGGGGCATTCGGGGGCATTTGTTAAACACTGTAAAATTTATAGTTATTTTATATATTTTAGGAGAATATTTTAACTGTAATCCGGCACATCTGATTGGGAGACAAGTCACAGCCTAAAAATACTTAGATATTTGTATTAGCTGGTTGATACACATTGGTGTTTGTCTGTGATTAAATTCTGCATTATTTTGAGCTTACCATACAAGATTTCAACAACTTCGACAAAGTCACCAAGAAGAAAAAAATGAAAATGCTACATACTGGTATGAGGTACCTGGTGTTAAGGAAGCCTTAGATACATATATTATTTACCTGGTCTTTGCATACTTTTTACTTTTAGATACAAAGCTTTAATAGGTAGGTATGTACAATTATTTTTTTATTTATTATTTTTCTTTCAGCACACCTGGCCAAACTGACCATAGTGAACTATTATCACATCAAAGCATCCTGTGGGCATTGTCCGTCATGCGGCACACATTGTCTGTCGATGATCATTTACAAACAACTTCTCAGATAACTTCTTCTCTGAAACCACTGCACCCGTAGTTTTCATATTCTACATGGAGCATGACCTAACTGCACAGTTTCAGAATTGTAAAATTCAGTCAGCTTGAGAATCAAAGTAAAAAGTATGCAAAGACCAGGAACTGAAACAATCAAAATCAAAATCCAGCCCTCAAACCATAGTTGGAAACAACTCAGATTACAAATAATCAAGATACAGAGAACATATGGCCAACCGAGTGAGCAGCTTGTTCCCAAAAGGTGGCCACTCAGCAACCCAAACCGAACCAAAAATAATAAGAACATACATAAGGTAAAACATCACAGAAACTCTGACACCAAAAACAGGCAACAGAGAACCACAACAGAACTACCGCCTTGGAACGGTCAGTAATGAATTACTGGGGGGCTTAAATCGATTTTACAGGCCCAACCTCACCCTCAGTATCTGAAGTGGTACAAAACATTTAGTTGGTTGTTCGGTTCGCATGATAACCCTTTAACTCGTCAATGAATCATCACGGTAAACACATAAATCAAATTTCAACACCTTAAGAAGCAAAGACGAGGACTCAACAGATACAACGGGCCGTCTGACAGGTGGAGATCCCTGTCCTGCCAAACAACCCCACTGGAAATCTGAAGCAAAAGAAGGTCACCAGTTGAGCCCCGGTGGACCAAGCAACAGACAAAAAGGCACCGGTCCCAACCAACTAAAATATATAGCTTTAGGTCGGGGCCATCATAGAGTCTGACGCCCGATCCCCCGGTGTGCAATTAAAGAGTGCAGCAAAGTTATCAACCGTGATTGGGTTAATCATTAAGCATGCAGACTGTCGCATAACATTTAAATTATAGCCAATACGTTTGTGACGTATTATTATTTTTCGGAATTGATCAGACAAATCAGTCCTACCCTTAATCTTTTTGACGGCTGCCATTGCTAAAAATAGCAAATATAACAAAATCAACTTCTTCTTCAGATACTTTTTGAATATCAGGCTGAAAGTTGGTTTGGAGCATCAGTGGTAGCTTGCTATTCAAAACTGTGAAAAAAAATATGGGACTTCGGTCATGGCTACCTACTTTCTGTTACCAAGACCGATTTTTGTTGCACCTGCTTTAGCAAGTTGCAATATAGGAGCTCACTTTTCCATCCATTTGTACGTACATTCGTCCGTCAACAATTACGTCAACCCTAGCGTTAAGTCAATTTCTCTCAAACTATGATACCTACAATCATCAAGCTTGATTTAAAGTTTCTTCTCAAAAAGTTCTCAAGGGATTAGCACTTATTTTCACCCTTGACCTATATTTTACCTCTGCTGACTTAGGAAAATTTAACATCAAAATTACATAGACCCTAGTGTTTAAGCCAATTTCTCACAAACATGACTTATATTTTACGCTGTGCAGACTTAGTAAAATTTTACATCATAATTACATCGACCCTAGGGTTTAAGACACTTTCTCAAAATCTATGGTACCTACAATCATCAAACCTGATATAAAGTTTCTACTTAGAATGTTCTTGAGAGCTGTTGCAATTTTTTTTACCCTTGACCTCTGATTTAAGCTATGCTGACTTAGTAAAATTTTACTTCTGAATTATGTTGACCCTACTGTTTAAGTCCATTTACTGCAAAGAATGGTACCTACAATCATCAAACCTAGCATAAATTTCTTCTTAGAATATTCTTGAGCGCTGTGGCACTTTATTTATCATTGACCTGTACTTTTTTAAAGTAAAATTTTACATCATAATTACATTGACCCTGGCATTTCAGTCTATTTCTCGCAAATTTGAATACCTACAGTCATCAAACCTGGCATAAAGTTTCTTCTGGAAATGGTCTTGTGTTGTTGCACTTATGTATACTCTCGACATATGTTTTCAACTCTGCTGACTTTGTAAAATTTCTTATCCAAAATGGCATCTACAATTGCGTTTTAGTCCATTTCACCTACAATTATCAAACCTTGCATAAAGTTTGTTTTAGAATATTCTCCAGGGATGTTCCTTCCTAGTTTGTACATGCCCAAAGTCGCTAAAATGTTTCTACATAAATACATCGAATCTAGCATACAGTATTACACTTTCTTCTAACTATGATCTCTACTAATGTGTATGGGCAATGCAAGTGCGGCGGAAAATTCTGTGGAATTCTTGTGTTCAAACTCCAATACTAAAACCACCTCATTCAAACAACTCCTCCATAAAAGCACTTTGCACTTGATTGTCAAATTTCACTTAAAGCATGACCAGACAGCAGGGTTTCAATATTGTAATAATGGGTCAGGTCGAGAATCCAAGATGGCTGCCATTGTGACTACTAAAAAAAGCGAAAACAAGAAACATCTTTAAAAAGATAATTGTCGAAGATGAAATTCGTTTTTAAAGAACAACTTTTTAGTCATGTCAGGACGGATCCACCGCTTCCTGGGTATTATCAGTACTTTTGTAAAGTAAATGTGTCTTGTTCAAGGACAAAACATGAATTCCCGAGTTAGGATTATCGTGATCAGCCTTGGTCGAGTTCGATTACAACTATTGTCTGGCGATAGTATGTCATGGAAGAAGCGGGTCAACTCGGCCTGCTTTCTGTAAGCCTGGGGTGTTCACGGCTCCTGGGTCAACTCGGCCGCCATTCGACTCGTCCGGGTCAATTCGGCCTCCTGTCATTTGCATCCTCGCCGCAACCTACGAAGATGGGCTGCGCCAGGAATGAACGGAAACACAATAAACGAATAGAGTTTGTTGCGTTGTTGATTTAATAAGAAGTCCTTCAAAATGGTGGACAAAACATGAATTAATATAAAGGGCAACCCAATAATCCCTGAACGGATAACTGCAACTGCAGCTAGACTATGGTAACGGGACGTTCCGGGTCTACAATAATACAATGGCGCTGGGATAGCCGGACCAAGGTGCAGGGCAATTATATTTTAATTGTTTCCATAGTGCCGGAGTTTTAAGATTGAGGTCCTTTACCCTGTGAGATTTTCTGTAGTATAGGGTCGAAATAAGAGCAAGGTTGTTACCATCAGCTAATCATCACAGGTCTCTGAAATGTAAAAATTCCGTTTCTGTAGGTGGGGGTTGTGGATACAAATGACTGGCGCATAGATATATAACCATGCGGCACCATGGCCAAAACTGATGTTTTCCTTACTCATTTTCATACAACTTCGATATCCTAGTTTATTTACCACAAGTAAGATTTAATGGCATGACTGAACTGCAAAAATACCGATACCTCACCAGGAGCTAGCTGTAACCGGGGGAACACTTATTAAAAGTCTATTTCTTAGCTTTTTCTGCCTCATATTTTCATGATTTTCCCTGACTTCGTTTGGCCCAATTGCTAAGGGAGTGAATTCGTGAGTTTGTGAGTGAGTGAGCGTGTGTGCAATTGAGCGAATGAGTATCAAGATAAGCCTGCATCGAAATAATTCCTTATCTAGAAAATTTTATCGCCGATGCAATGAATTGGTTTCAAAACTCAATGTCAGGTTAAAACCACTTTCACATGAAGGCCTATCGGAACCAGAATTTTATGATGACTTAGTATACAAATTAAAATAGATAAGGGGTATGTCTAATTTTTTGTTCAGCTTCGAAAGGGTAGTTTTTTGTTCTCATTGTATTTTGTTCAGTGCTAGCACTAACCATCAAAACCAGGAAGTCATCTGACTTCCAAGGTTTGTCATTTGGAAGTCATGCTGAAGGATATACTTGGTTTCTTCCAGAATGTCCATATTTATATTGCTTTCTCCTTCATTAATGGATGAAATACCATTATTACAACAAATTCAACTCATTATTTAAGTCAATATTCACTCTATAAATGGTAGGTTATGATATAAATTGGAAGTCACTGACTTCCTGGCATTCAGTTTTAGAAGTCACAGACCCCCAGACTTCCACTAGTGGAAGCACTGTTTGTTTCTTTGTAATTTTAGTTAGAAATACATCAGTTGTTAAAGAAGACTGATTTCTGGCGCGGCAGATCGGACGCGCGGTGCGGTTATGGCTTTCATACTAGACATTTAAATACACGATTGGAAAACTCGAATGCGCCTGATCTACGGCTGCTCAAACGGGTCATGAAATTTGCAAATACACTTTTTGTCATTCGTTATTATTAAATAAAACACGTCTATCCGCAAATAACGGCAATTAAATTAAAAAGGAAACGAAACCAAAATAAAGTTTATATTCATAAAACGTCATTTTAAAACTGTTTCTTTTCACAAATGGTAGATTGTGTTTATTATCCCCCATACAATAAAAACCCGGATGCAGGTCATGCATGCTCTGATATGTCTACGACAAATGACAAAGCAATTTCTTCTCCAGAACCATTGCTTTACTGTATTGGCTTGAACAGGCTTGAGACCATGAAAATTAGTTCCAGCCAAGGTAGCTCTACTGCAGCTATCCAGGGTTAACATCTATATAAAGTTCTAGGGACCAAGGAAAGAGTTACAGCCAGGCATGGTTAACCAGCCATCAGGGTTCAAGGCTTTGAAGTTCTATTGTATTTGGCTTCAATTTGGCATGGAGCGTCAGTGGGACATTGGCTTTTATAAGCCCGTTTTGAAAAAAAAACGACGTATCATGTCATGGCACTGTCCGTTCATCTGTCCGTCTGTCTGTCCATCAACATTTCTGTGCGCATCGTAACTCAGTAACCCTTTGAGATATCTTCATGAAATTTTGTAGGAATAGGTATTAGGTTGGGACAATGTGTTGCATACAAGAATAAATGCTCCCTCTTTCTTAGTTTCAAAGTTATTTCCCTTTGATGATTTGTTTCATGCCTAGTCCTGTGTGCGCCATAACTAGATAACCCTTTGGGATATATTGCTGAAACTTCAAAGCAATGTGTATGAAGTCCCAGTGATGTGTTGCGTATTAAAATGGTTGCTCTCCCTTTGTTTTAGAGTTACATCATTTTGATTAGTTTTATAGTCTGTTTTGTCTATACTTATTTTGTGCATACCATAACTTGGTAACCGTTCGGAATATTTTGATGAATCTGCAAATGTGCATGATCACAAGACAATATCTTGCATATAAGAATAATTGCTCCCCCTTACTTGATTTCGGAGTGACTTCCCTCTGATAAGTATTTTTGGTGCCCATTAACTCCATAACTCCTTAACCCTCTGAAATGAAACTTTCTAGGAGTGCGTATGATAATGGGGCAATGTATCATGAACAAGAACCACAACTCTGGCTTACTTACTGAATTATCTGCCCTTACATAAATTTCCCATTTACAGCTGTAACTCCTAAACTGTTTAAAATATTCTAACGAAACTTCATGGTGATATGTATATTGTCTAGGGAATTTATTTGGGCCAAGAATAACTCTAGTTTATTATTTATCTCCCTTGTTTTACTTGGTCATTTCTTAACGTATAAGCAGCTTCACCTTGGAAGCTGATTTTTGGTACACTAATAGTATTTAATGAGTGAAATGTCTGAATAATGTTGCAGTCATTAATTACAGAGCTGTTGCCCCTGCTTGTCTGCCTGTCCATCATTTTTTTAGCAATCTTGTTCATTCTTTAACTCCTTTATGAAACTAAAACGGGATTATTATGGGCTGCTGGCGAAGCTCTTGTTAAAATCATAAAAACAAAACAAAAAAACTATAGAGAATATTGTTGATGTTTAGTTGCTTTACGTCCATGATAAACAGCTATGGTTATGACGGGACGGTCAGTTACCCTAACCACTTTACTCCTGGGCAGGATTAAAATTTCTTTTACACCAAGGCCTATCGGAACCAGAATTTTATGGTGACTTAGTATACAAATTCAAAAAGATTAAGGGTAGGACTGATTTTTCTGATCAATTCCGAAAAATAATAATACGTCACAAACGTATTGGCTATAATTTAAATGTTATGCGACAGTCTGCATGCTTAGTGATTAACCCAATCACGGTTGATAACTTTGCTGCACTCTTTAATTGCACACCGGGGGATCGGTCGTCAGACTCTATGATGGCCCCGACCTAAAGCTATATATTTTAGTTGGTTGGGACCGGAGCCTTTTTGTCTGTTGCTTGGTCCACCGGGGCTCAACTGGTGACCTTCTTTTGCTTCAGATTTCCAGTGGGGTTGTTTGGCAGGACAGGGATCTCCACCTGTCAGATGGCCCGTTGTATCTGTTGAGTCCTCGTCTTTGCTTCTTCATGGTGTTGAAATTTGATTTATGTGTTTACCGTGATGATTCATTGACGAGTTAGAGGGTTATCATGCGAACCGAACAACCAACTAAATGTTTTGTACCACTTCAGAAACTGAGGGTGAGGTTGGGCCTGTAAAATCGATTTAAGCCCCCCCCCCCCCCCCCCCCCCCCCAGTAATTCATTACTGACCGTTCCAAGGCGGTAGTTCTGTTGTGGTTCTCTGTTGCCTGTTTTTGGTGTCAGAGTTTCTGTGATGTTTTACCTTATGTATGTTCTTATTATTTTTGGTTCGGTTTGGGTTGCTGAGTGGCCACCTTTTGGGAACAAGCTGCTCACTCGGTTGGCCATATGTTCTCTGTATCTTGATTATTTGTAATCTTAGTTGCTTCCAACTATGGTTTGAGGGCTGGATTTGGATTTTGATTGTTTCAGTTCCTGGTCTTTGCATACTTTTTACTTTTAGACTAACATGTAGAACTAAGTGCACGTACTTTCCGAAGTAACTGACAACTGCCCTTCTTGAATCAGTGGAAGGAGAAACAAAAGTATGTGACTGGGCCGGTTACCGAACCTGTGACCTCTGGTCTCGAATCTGATGTGTACTGACTGCCCCACACAGCCTGACGTCTATAGGGGAATTAGGTCACACTTATCTACTTAGATCTAACAAGTTTGATTTTGTTCAAATGCCAATATCTCAAGCAAACATAAATAGATTTTTTGTCAGTTTTGTTCAAGATGGTCCATGAATGGAGTTTTTTTTTCCAGTTTATGTAAATGGACCATCCAAGATGCTCACCAAGGGCCATATCTAAAATAACAAAAGCATGGAAATGGCAATATCTGAGCAATCCCTGAACAGAATTGGAACAACATTGTGTCAGAATGATATAAGCATGAAGCAATTGCAATTTTTTGCATCGGATGGCTACCATCTATCAATACTAAAAAAGCAACAAAAAGAAACAAAAAACAACAACATGAAAATGACAATATCTCGATAATCACTGATTATAGGCTTTAACCAAATTTGTGTCAGAATGGTCCATGCATGTAGTTCTTTCAAACTTATCTAGAATAAAAAAAGGCTGATCGCCTTGAGCGTTGGTATGTAGCGTTTGGTACTCGAGGACCTTGTGTTGACTTTGACCTTTTTACGGCAAGGTAAAAGTTTCCTTTTCATGCAGTAATATGGGACAATGCTAGAACATAAGAGTTAATGATAAATTTTGAAATTTTGGCCTAAACATCGGTACATACATCCATCTTAATATCAATTCTCTGTAACTTTCGGAAGACGTTGGCCACGCTATGTCTGGATTTTAGTAATTTTTTGTCTACATATCAGGTTTGATGCAAAACCACCACAAACGGCGTCGATATCTTCATTTTATGTTTCGTTGCCATGGAAACGGAGAATGTTTGTTCTGGGAAGATGGCAGAAAAAATGCAGAAAAAAATGGGAAATTGGCAAAATTGTTTGTTATTTTCTCGTCTTTACAGAAATATTTTGGAAAAGAAATGTTTTTAAAGTCAAAGCACTAAGTTGGCATAGCACAATGATATAAAGTTTGTGACAAAATTTCCCATAGGTTTCTTACACTAGAGGCCCGAAAAAGGGGAAAATTGGCATTTTATCAAATTTGTGAAAAATGCAATATTACACTTTTTCGGCGGAGTTTTTGGACAGTTTAACAGAAGATGTCCATACAACGACTAGTATGGTGTTAAAGAACAATATATGTAAATGTAAAATATCAAAAAACCTGGATGGAGAAATTCAAATTAAAAGGTCAAGGTCAATGTTAAAATAGATTACAAAATGCTATTTTTATGCCCTTTTTTCGACATTTATTCTTATAAATATCATCTTTTATGTTATAAAGGCGGTTTTAACGCGCAAAGAACTATTATACATTATAAATCTAATCATCACAGCAACACTAGTTTATCCAGGAGCAACAAATTTTCAAGGTCAAGGTCACCGAAATCCAGAAATGTTAATAAATAACACGTTTTACATGAAAATTATGATCTTTTCCTCCTTCGATGAAGTATGTTACTGTAGCAAACAGTCTAGATACAATTTACAGTAACTGTGCTTCAATTTTTGACATAATTCAGGTCGAAGGAAATTGCAGTGCCAAGGTCAAGGTCACAAATATCCACGAAATTATCGCTTAAGTGAACTCTGTATCATGCATTATGATCATTTACAAACTCTGACACTTCTTGATTTCTTTATTAATAGGTCATGCATAAATTGCATTTAATATTATGACATATCATCTGAATCAGAGGGACCATTCAAGGTCAAGGTCACTTATATTTAGTCCGAGCTCTCTGTCAATAGTTAGAAATTTTCGTCGATTATAAGCAATTTTCATAGGCTTTATGCAATGTTTGCTGAAGCTTGCTGGGTAAACAATTCATTTAATGTTTGCGAATAGTTTATACCATTCATATCATTTGCATTAAATGATTCGTCATAGCCAAGGCCATCAGAAATCAAGAGATTCTTGTGCCAACATGTCAGTTCATATAAGATAGCTGGATCATTAATTGTCAGACTGGAAATAATGAAATGTTTTCATGGAGATATTTTTTTCTAATCCACTGTGAGAATTAACTATTTAAAGGATCTCTGTAAATCCTGTTTGAAACATTGTAGAACATTTTTTGAAAAGCCGGTAGCTGATGATTTAAGAAGGGGTATGATACCCACCATCCGCACCCGTGCTCAAAACCCACCACTGGAAATTTTAGTGACGACATTTGAGAAATAAAAGGTTTATTCTAGATTTAATTCCAAGATATTGTCACACTATACGTTTGAGTGAAAACTCAAAATCGGTCCATAAATGTAGGGGCTGGAGCAATGACACAGTTTTTCTATAAATAACACTGTGACCTTGACCTTAGAACCATAAAACGCAATATTGTCCAAGATATTATCACAGTTAACATTTGTGTGAAGTAAAATCCAAATCGGTTAATAAATGAAGGAGCTAGAGATATAACAATTTTTTTCCAAAAAATAGCCACCGTGACCTTGACCTTAGAATGCTGAAACGCAAACTTTTTTAAGATATCAAGATATCATTTATGAGAAGTTACATCAAAATCAGTTTATGGATGAAGGCACTAGAGCGATGACAATGTTTTTCTGTAAATAGCCACTGTGACCTTGACCTTAGAACGCTAAAAACGCAAACTTATCCAAGAGGTTGTCAGACTAAACATTTGTATGAAGTTTAATCAAAATCAGTCTACAAATGAAGGCGCTAGAGTGATGACAAAGTGTTTCTACAAATAGCCACTGTGACCTTGACATTAACCTAGAATGCTGAAACGAAATCTTTATTAAGATATTATCAAACTATACATTTGTGTGAAGTTCAATTGAAATCGGTCCATAAATGAAGGCGCTAGAGTGATGACAAAGTTTTCTAAAAATAGCCAATGTTACCTTAATCTTGACTGCAGAACGCTGAAACGCGAACTTGTCCAAGATATTGTCATACTTACCACCTGTGTGAAGTTAAATGGAAATCGGTATATGAATGAAGTACTACAGTCCCAACATGCCAAGTTTCAAGGTAATCAGCCCAGTGGTTATGGAGAAGAATTTTTTTTAATTGTTTTAACGATATATGGGCATTGCGGCCATCTTAATCATGTGATGTGGACCAAATATATAAACTTTCTATCTTTGCCTAAGGGCTGTATATGAAATTTAAATGAAATTTGCCCAGCCATTTCAGAGGAGGTCCTTTGTAAATGACGACAGACGACAAATATTTGACCTTTGGCTTAGGTCACTTAATAACCTTGACCTCTAGAATTCACATGGATTGAACCTGAATGAATTTTAATATCACAGAGCACAACAGAAACAGAAAAATCCACTTTTTCAGTTTTTTCCCATTCAAAAGTCATATGGACCAAATTTGACCTTGACATAAAATATGTCAAGGTCAACCCAGCATTGTCATTTATATAAACTTTGTAGCACGCTAGTCCTAGATGCTACATACCAAGTTTCAAGGCTATTGGCCCAGCGGTTCTGGATAGGATTTTTTTTAACGTTTTTACCATATAAGGGCATGGCGGCCATCTTGGTCATGTTACCTTGACTAAATGCGTAGGTTTTCTTTCCCCGTTTGCCTGAAGACTGCATATGAAATTTAATTGAAACTGACCCAGTAGTTTCAGAGAAGAAGTATTTTGAAAATGTTAACCCAGTGGTAATGGAGAATATATTTTTAATTATTTTAACGATATATGGGCATGGCGGCCATCTTAATCATGTGATGTGGACCAAATATATAAACTTTCTATTTTTGCCTGAGGGCTGCATATGAAATTTAAATGAAATTGGCCCAGCATTTCAGAGGACGTCCTTTGTAAATGACGACAGACGACAAATATTTGACCTTTGGCCAAGGTCACTTAATGACCTTGACCTCTAGAATTCACATGGATTGAACTTGAATGCATTTCCATATCGCAGAGCACTACAGAATCAGAATATTCCACTTTTTCAGTTTTTCGCATTCAAAAGCCATAAGGACCAAATTTAACCTTGACATAAAATATGTCGAGGTCAACCCAGCGTTGTCATTTATATAAGCTATATAGTACTCTAGACCTAAAAGCTACATACCAAGTTTCAAGGCAATTGGCCCAGAGGTTCTGGAGAGGAAGATTTTTTAACGTTTTTACCATATAAGGACATGGCGGCCATCTTGGTCATGTGACCTGAACCAAATGCGTAGGTTTTCATATCCAGTTTGCCTGGAGACTGCATATGAAATTTAATTGAAACTGGCCCAGTAGTTTCTGAGGAAAAGTCTTGAAAATGTTGACAGACAAGTGACCCTTGGTCAAGGTCATTAAATGACCTTGACCTCTTCAATTTCAAAGGGAATGAATTTGAATGCATTTCTATATATCACGGCACAATGGCAACATAAAAATGTACTTTTTCAGTTTTTACCATTCAAAAGCATAAGGAACCACGTGTGACCTTGCCATTAAACGGTCACGGTCAACTCAGGGACTTTATTCATATAAAGTTTGTAGTACTAGTGTTCCAACTAGTATATTTTAGTTGGTTGGGACCGGAGCCTTTTTGTCTGTTGCTGGGTCCACCGGAGCTTAACTGGTGACCTTCTTTTGCTTCAGATTTCGAGTGGGGTTGTTTGGCAGGCCAGGGATCTCCACCTGTCAGACGGCCCGTTGTATCTGTTGAGTCCTCGTTTTTGCTTCTTCATGGTGTTAAAATTTGATTTATGTGTTTACTGTGATGATTCATTGACGAGTTAGAGGGTTATCATGCGAACCGAACAACCAACTAAATGTTTTGTACCACTTCAGAAACTGAGGGTGAGGTTGGGCCCGTAAAATCGATTTAAGCCCCCAGTAATTCATTACTGACCGTTCCAAAGCGGTAGTTCTGTTGTGGTTCTCTGTTGCCTGTTTTTGGTGTCAGAGTTTCTGTGATGTTTTATCTTATGTATGTTCTATTTCTTTTGGTTCGGTTTGGGTTGCTGAGTGGTCACCTTTCGGGAACAAGATGCTCACTCGGTTGGCCATATGTTCTCTGTATCTTGATTATTTGTAATCTTAGTTGTTTCCAACTATGGTTTGAGGGCTGGATTTGGATTTTGATTGTTTCAGTTCCTGGTCTTTGCATACTTTTTACTTTTTTTCCAAATGCTACATACCAAGTGTCGATTTAAACGACCCAGTGGTTCTGGTGGAGGAGATTTTTTTTTGCGTTTTTACGATATGTGAGCATGGTGGCCATCTAGGTTATGTGACCTGGACCAAAAATATAAATTTTCTTTCCCCCCTTACCTGGAGGCTGCATATGAAATTTGATTGAAATTGGCCCAGTAGTTTCAGAGGAGATGTCCTTTGAACATGTTGACAGACAACGGACAAGTGACCGTTGGCCAAGGTCATTGAATGATCTTGACCTCTCTTACTTCATAGGTGTTGAATTTGAATGCATTTCCAGACTTCATAGCACAATAATAAGATAAAAATCCACTTTTTCAGTTTTTCCCATTCAAAAGCTTAAAGAACCAAATTTGACCTTGTCATAAAATAGGTCAAGGTCAACTCAGGGTCTTTATTAATATAAACTTTGTAGTACTCGTGTCCCAGATGCTAAATACCAAGTTTCAAGGCAATTGGCCCCGTGGATTTTTGGAGAAGAAGATTTTTTTAGGGTTTTACCATATAAGGGCATGGCGGCAATCTTGTTCATGTGACCTACACCAAATATATGAACTTTCTTTCTCCCTTTGCCCGGAGGCTGCATATGAAGTTTAATTATACCCCCGACAAACGGAGTATGTCGAGGGGTATATAGTTTTCGCCTTTCCGTCCGTTCGTCCGTCTGTCCGTCCGTCCGTTTGTTCGTGTTTGTGTGCGTGCGTGCGTGCGTCCGTTAAAATTTGCGTTAAAGTTTTGCGTTAAGTTTTTAATTTTGATTATGTTTCCACTTACCTTTGATGAAGCCTGTTGGTTTGTTCCTAGATTTACTTAAATGTTCAAGCAGAATACTTATCATCATCTGGATGCTGCTGCTGACCTAAGGTCAAGGCCACAGACTTAAACATTTGCGTTAAAGTTTCGTGTTGTTTTTCATTTTGCTTATGTTTCCAATATCCTTTGATGAAGCATGTTTGTATGTGCCTATATTTACTTACAGGTTCAAGCAGAATACTAATCATCATCTGGATGCTGCTGCTGACCTAAAGTCAAGGTCACAGACTTAAACATTTGCGTTAAAATTTTGCGTTAAGTTTATAGTCTTCTTTTATATTTCTTATATCCTTTGATGGAACCTATTGGTATTTGACTAAGATTACTTTTAGGTTCATACAGAGTAGTTAACATCATCTGGATGCTGCTGCTCACCTAAAGTCAAGGTCACAGACTTGTGTATTTGCGTTAAAGTTTTGCGTTAAGTTTATATTCTTTGCTTATATTTCCAACATCCTTAAACGAAACCTTGTGATATATGACTAGGGTTACTTAAATGTTCATGCAGAATACTTGACATCATTTGGATGCTGCTGCTGACCTATGGTCAAGGTCACAGACTTAAACATATGTATTTAAGTTTTGTCTTAAGTTTATATTCTTCTTTTTTATTTCCAATATCCTTTGATGGAACCTTTTGATATTTTATTAGGTTTACTTTTAGGTTCAGTGCTGCTTACCAAAGGTCAAGGTCACAGACTTGTATACTTGCATTTAAGTTTTGCATTAAGTTTATATTCTTTGTTTACATTTTAAACATCCTATGATGAAATATTTTTGATATACGACTAAGTTAATGTTGTATGTTCATGCAGATTAGTTGACATCATCTGGATGCTGCTGCTGACCAAGGTCAAGGGCACAGACTTATATGTTTACATTAAAGTTTTGTATTAAATTAGTACTCTTTGCTGATGTTTATAATATGCTTTGATGGAACCATTTGATAGGTGACTAAGTTTACTTCTAGGTTCAAACCATGTATAAGACTGGATTCATTAGGCAGTAGTTTCATAAGCGGTGGCGCTGGTCGGGGGTATACGCGAGCCCCTGCTCACTTGCTCTAGTTGAAATTGGCCCTGTAGTTTCAGAGGAGAAGTCCTTTGAAAATGTTGACAGACAACGGACAAGTGACCGTTGGCCAAGGTCACTGAATGATCTTGACCTCTATAACTTCATAGGTGTGGAATTTGAATGCATTTCCATACTTCATAGCACAATAGTAACATAAAAATCCACTTTTTCAGTTTTTCCCATTCAAAAGCCTAAATGACCAATTTGACCTTGCCGTAAAATAGGTCAAGGTCACTTCAGGGTCTTTATTTATGTAAAGTTTGTAGTACTAGTGTCCCAGATGCTACATACCAAGTTTCAAGGCAATAGGCCTAGTGGTTCTGGAGAAGAAGATTTTTTAAGGTTTTTACCATATATGAGCATGGCGGCCATCTTGTTCATGTGGCCTGAACCAAATATATGAACTTTCTTTTCCCCTTTGCGTGGAGGCTGTATATGAAGTTTAATTGAAATTTGCCCCGTTGTTTCAGAGAAGAGGTCCTTCGAAAATGTTGACGACGGATGGACGACGGGCGATAGATGCCGGAGCCTACCATCCTATTAACTCCCCCGGAGCCTTCGGCTCAGGGGAATTTAAAACAATTGCAAAAGTTGGTACAAAGTATGAGAAAATTCCAGTTTATTCTCATTTTGATATCAAAACATTTGTGATCTTGACCTTGACCTGCATGTTCAAATTTCTTGATCTATGTTATGTTGCACTTTATCAAATGATTCAGCGCTCTTTTCAAATTAGGCAATGACTTTCTGAACATGTTGAGTAAATCTTTACAAAACTTGGTATATATTACGAGAAAATTCCACTCTTTTTCAACTTTTTAGAGGAAGCTGTGATTTCCTTGACCTTGGCATTTATATTTGAATTTTTCAGTCTGTTTTATCTTGTGCTTCATTAAATTATATATTGCTCTTTTCATACTCTGTTCAAATATAACAATGGATTTATCATACTCAGCATTTACAAACACTGGTATAGATAAATTATGACAAATTCCATTTTTCGACATTTTGAAATCGGAGCTTTGATGTGCTTGACCTTGACCTTTTATTTGAATTTGTTGGTGTGTTTTATGTATTGCTACATTAAATATGTTGCTCTTTTCAGATATAACAATAGTTTTCTTTTGTATGCAGTAAACCTTTACAAAAATGGGACAAAATAGGACATTCCCATTTTTTCAACATTTTGAAGTCGGAGTGTTGTGCTTGACCTTGACCTTGATATTTCTATTTGTTGATCTTTTTTTTCTGCATTAAATGGTATATTACACTTTTTAAATATAGCAATATTTCCCTTATCATTGTCATTTAACCTTTACAAAAATTGGGATAAAAATGAGAAATTCCTAGTTTTTCAATATTTTGAATTTGGAGCTTTGTTGTGCTTGACCTTGACCTTCATATTTGAATTTCTGGATCTGTTTATTTTTTGCGTCATTAAATGATATATTGTTCTTTTCAAATATAGCAATCACTTTCTTATCATATTCAGTTAACCGTTACAAAAATTGGGATAAAACAGGAGCTAATCCAAAATCTTCTTTGTTTGCAAATAGGAGCTTTACTTATTTTTACCTTGACCTTTGTATCTGAAGTTTTCAATATGTGTTTTGCTTTGCTTCATTTTGGGATATATTGTTTTTTTTTTAATTTTGCAATGGTTTTCGCTAATCACTTTCAGTTAACCTTTACAAAAATTGGGACTTAAAATGAGAAATTCCCAGTTTTTTCAACAGTTTGAAACTGGAGCTTTGCTGTGCTTGACCTTGACCGTGATTATTAATTTTTTATCTGTTTTATGTTTTGCTTCATTAAATGAAATGTTACTCTTTTCAAATATTGCAAAGGTTTTCTTATCATATTCATTTAACCTTTACAAAAATTGGAACATAAAATGATAAATTCCCAGTTTTTCAACAATTTGAAATAGGTGTTTTGTTGTGCTTGACCTTGACATTCATATTTGAATTTCTGGATCTATTTTATGTTATTCTTCATTTTACGATATATTGTTCTTTTCAAATATAGCAATGGCTTTCTTATCACATTCAGTTAACCTTTACAAAAATTTGGACATAAAATGAGAAATTCACAGTTTTTCAGCATTTTGAAATTGGAGCTTTGCTGTGCTTGACCTTGACCTTCATATTTTGATTTTGTTGATCTGTTTTATGTTTTGCTTCATTAAATGACATGGTGCTCTTTTCAAATATAGAAGTGGTTTTCTTATCATATTCTGTTAACTTTTACAAAATTGGAACACAAAATGAGAAATTCCCAGTTTTTCAGCATTTTGAAATTGGAGCTTTGCTGTGCTTGACCTTGACCTTCATATTTGATTTTGTTTATCTGTTTTATGTTTTGCTTCATTAAATGACATGGTGCTCGTTTCAAATATAGAAGTGGTTTTCTTATCATATTCTGTTAACCTTTACAAAAATTGGAACACAAAATGAGAAAATCCAAGTTTTTCCATGTTTAGAAATAAGAGCTTTGCTTAATTTGACCTTGACCTTTGAATATTAATTTGTCCATCCAGTTTCTTTTTATTATATAACTTGGTATATTACCGGCTATAAATATATTAGCGGCTTTCTGAACATCTTCTGTTAAACTAACCAAAACTTGTTCCAAAGAACCGCAAAATCTCATTTTTTCCACATTTTGAAATTTGCCAAATTATGTCCAATTTGAGCTCTCATTGTGGCCTAGGTGTGAGACATACTTGATTTATATTTGTTTCTGTAAACAGAGTTAAGTTGGTATCATATGTTATTATATCTAAGAATTAACTATGGATGGACAGACCAGATAAATATGCTATATTTTCATTATTCTCCTCCTAATTTTTGGACTCTGTTGCTTTACTCAAACTATCTTGGGTACCATGGCAACAGGATGACGAAGAGAAATTTTACTACTGTTTTTGTCGTTTAGGGGTCATTTCTGATTCATACACCAAGAATGAAAAAAAATCTGAGTCGTAGCGTGCCGGACCCCTATGGCAATTTTCTGATTTTTACAGAGAATTGATATTAAGAAGTAGCCATATCAAGTGGATGGGAACGCACGTATATAGGTAACACCTATTTAATTCATATTATTTGAATAATATTTTGTGAACATTTAGTCCTATGTAGGGGACGTTCACCCATTAGAAGTTTAAGTCAAACGAACCTTTGGTGTTATGTACACACAGTCTTAAAAGTGGGTGGAGTAATTCCATACCAGTCGAACCTAATGAAACTAAATTGTTTATTTCTAATCTTCCAATAGTAGATTGACTATATTGAATGAGCAAAATACACTTAAGGTTTCTGTGTCCACTACATAACTGTGCAAAAACATATCACGTTATTTGCAAATTTTAGTTTTATGTGTATTTTGCACTTACCAACTTTACGGAAAACCACAACGTCTCTCTATTTAGCAATAAAATTGCCCTTCCTTTAATGTAAGTATTTGTCAATAACAGGACATTATAAAATTATGAGCATTTTTCTGTAAGCACTCTGAAAAATGATTTATGTGCCCTTGAATGCAGAAAATTGTATTAAAAGCCCGAAAATGTCAATTTTGTATGTTACAGACTTAAAGTCGCCAATGTTTTAACAGTGGTAGACTCCCTCAAAACAAATCATTATGAAAAATTGTTTTACTGTCACGTTCAATCATAGATGGATGAATAACTTATTCCTTTTTAACAGTATTTCAGTCATATCAGGACGATATGTGGGTGATAATGTATGCATGTATGCTATGGAACCCCGTTTGCAATTGAAAAGATTCCCGTCTCCAACGGGACTTCTAATTTGAACTCCTAGATTAGCAGGCCAGCGCCAAGTCTACTGAACTACGGGGGCTCCACGTTTGGTAATAAAATATGGGGTGATGCATATAAACTGAGTCATACAACTGGCAAACAATCACGGGAGAGACTTTCAAAAGATGACAAATTGCTCCATAAAATACATTTTTAGTTTCTTGTTACCCGTCAAGCGATGCATTTAAACAGAAGCATGCCTATGACTGTGGTTCTAAGCCTGTACATTGTATTTTTACCATTTAGTCATGTTTATGATGTTAGAGTTTAGAGGTGGAACTAGGAACCCTCTGCTCTCATCTGCTTTAAGAAAAAAATATATAGGTTTGATAACACCTTTGAAAAAAATGAAGTTTGCATAAAATCGGACACCTAAACTATGCTTATAATGGGCTTTTCCATCTTCGAGCTTAGAGAAGTCCAATTATCTCATAAGAAAATGCTTCATATCATGGTTGGCCAACAGTGCAGACTCTGGTCTAATCTGAATTAACATTTTTCCATCATTTCTGTCAGAATATTTAAGGTGCCATTGCTCTATCGGTGATATAAATTCATAAAATATTTTATCGTCAGGTATCGCTGCAAGGTTCACACTACAGTTTTGTCATTGTAAATGGCCGCTGTTACAGCTAACTTTAAACAAAGAAAACGTCAATTAGTTTCACTTTAATCGGTTAAAAACAATGGCAAATAAACTGACCTACTTTCGATATTATTTACATAAACAAAATAGTAAAAAGACAATGTACAGGCATGGCCCACCAATTTCTCATGTCTGCTTATACTGAATCGCTCGACGGGGATATCAGAGAAAATGAAGTTTATACTTTGTAGAGCACTTTTATTACCTTTTAAGAAAAAAACGTTTCCTTCTGTTTGTTCTTGTATGACAATATATATGCAGATCAACCCAAACTTTATCAGGAAATGCGAGTGAATCGCTGTTTATAATGATTTATATTTAGACGTTTTACGAATGGTAGGACTACAAAGGACACTTTAATGAATGACGAATCAGTAACATACAATATAGACTTTTTCAGAATTTTAACACAATATTCTGCATCCAAGGACACATAACTCATTTTGCAGAACATTCACAGAAAATGCCTATAATTCTGCAATGTCAAGTCATTGACAAATACTTGCACCGAAGGAGGGGCATTTCTGTTCCTTGATGGAGAAACGTTATGGTTTTCCGCAAAATTGGTAGGTTCAAAATACACAAAAATTTAAAAATTGTAAATAAAATGGAATGTTTTAGCACAGTTATCAGGGCTTCCACTAACTTTCAAAATTTGGAAGTCCAGACTTCCATGGTGTCAGATTTGGACGTATTGAGAGAATTTTTTGGAAGTCCGAAGTTTTTAGGAATGACTTACGCATGGTTATTTCTACCTCCACCAACCCGCCCCCCCCCCCCCCCCCCCCCCCCCCGTCCGTACACGTCCCTCTCTCTCTCCCATACTGTAGATCGAAATGAAGCCTGAGCATTTGCGCAGTCTAATCAGAGTCATTCCTGTTTGTTTGTGAACAATACGCAAGTCCTCTGAAGACTCGCCGTTGCACTGTCTGCTATTGCATAATATTCCCTTTCAT
Source organism: Ctena decussata (assembly GCA_963989385.1). Lineage (NCBI taxonomy): Eukaryota > Metazoa > Mollusca > Bivalvia > Lucinida > Lucinidae > Ctena > Ctena decussata. The sequence continues at coordinate 1,986,121 of OZ022504.1, read as the reverse complement.
TGCCGCCAAATGGGCCGCGTCGGAAATACGGTGACTTACGGAACGCAGTCTAATCAGAGTCATTCCTGTTAGTTTGTGAACAATACGCAAGTCCTCTGAAGACTCGCCGTTGCACTGTCTGCTATTGCATAATATTCCCTTTCATTGCCGCCAAATGGGCCGCATCGGAAATACGTTGACTTACGGAACGTATGATGACACGCTTCCACTGAAGAACTCGGTTGTCGCTAGGTCGATGTTTATTATTATTCATGTTAGATGCAAACAAGAAAGACAGGTCTGACTGCTTAGTTGCGCTGGCTGATACGATTGTTAGTTATCGGTATGTGTACTGAGGTACCTGTCTCACAGTATGGCACTGCGTACGGCACGCGTATATACTAGCAGCGGTGTCTTTGATCTTTACATCAAAGAGAAAACGTGCTTGACCCATAAACGTGCAGGTAATTGTATATCAACGCTACCGTATATATAATCGCGTAGACCTTGATCAGAATGCGTTATTTCTGTGCACACTGTACGGCATTATTTTCGCACTGGGTTGCATGACGATATGACGATACAACTAGGAAATCGGCGAAATGGACGTTTCAGTATTCGTATTTTAATAGTACCATTAATCAAAACAATGTATACAGAGCGTACAACCATAACACGTCGGAAATAGCGACTAATAATATTAACAGTGTATCTTCGCTTTGAATCAACACTTTTCGCGGAAGAGGTTCGTATTCCTAAAAACTCCATTGACGACAGTATGGATCAAGACAAGACCTTCGTTGTAAGGGCAAGCGTTATATATGAATGTTATGTTCTTAAAAACTTTGGATAGAGTTTGTCAATACATGCTTCAGTATTCGTATGGATACATTCACAAACTTTTGAAGTCGGAATACGCCTTACACATACAGGTCAGTTACATTCTCGCGATCGTAAAAATAGATGGACACTTTTCATCCAAAAGCTCAGTCATCGTGATTTGATAAGGGACCGACCATTTGATATTCTGGGGGGGGGGGGGGGGGGGGGCCTGGTATATTTATTAAAAAAATTCCCTGTCTTTGGATATGCAAGAAAAAAAAAACCTGGCTCATAAGGGGGTTCAAAAATATAATATGGCCTCAAATGTAAGAGAAAAAAATAACCTGTCTCCACCCAAAATTTAAAAAAAAAAATATAGTCTGCAGATAATTCCATTGGAATTGAGTTTTTATAATGTCTCTGGCTTCTGGGCGCCCCCCAGACCCCCATATTTATATTAATATTTTAATATTATCTACAATTGATTTACACCAGCGGGCCCGCATGTGCATACATTTACAAAAACATATACAACATTCACATACATGTATCAATGATCTGCCACATTACAAAGTAAATGTTTCCACTAAAACTGAATTGCAAAAGAGTCACTAGCTTATGGGAGCCAAAACCATTATGGCAAAATAAACACTCTAAAAGGCGAAAGTCCTAATATAAAAACCCTTATTTTTATCATCATTCCTAGTTTTTCTCTATTGTTTCCAGTCTTAAAATTGTCATTGAAATTAGGAAATTGCTTTAGCTTCTGGGGGCGTTGCCCCCAGGCCCCCTTTGTTAACTTCTTAGCACATAACTTTCAACCATTTTATTAATTGCCATTCATGTATAATGTGGCTCTATCATGTAAGTAATGTGGCTCTATCATGTAAGTATTTATCAAACTTTCTAAAGTACGAATAAAGCATGCTTGGGCATATATTGGAATAGAAAAAAATAACCTTAAATTCCTAATGTTAGCCCTAAATCTTTGCCAAAATAACCCTAAATTTTGGCCAAAATATCCCTAATTTAAGGCCTTATTTTTTGCCAAACTCATACAGGGATGTTTGTATCTGTACCTTAGATGAAAAGAGTAACATGCTCCAGGCACTGGTTTGCAAAAGCAAGCTAAGCCATGCCCTTCGCCTGGTTAAAGACAGCACCATGTTCTTTTTGTGAGAAAAAAAAGGTGTAAAAAATACTGATGTGGGTAACATAAAAGGATATTAAGGTCAAGTAAAGAAGGATCTGATAGTTCAGCTATAAAATAAAAAAAAAACCTGTTTGAGTTACTTTGTAAAAAAAATAAATTAGCTTCCACAAGGTGAAAAAAAAAGAAATTGTTTCCAGAGGCCAGTGAAATAAAATGTCGTGTCTCCATCAAGAATACCAGGTCCCCCCCCCCCCAGAATATCAAATGGTCGGTCCCTAAGTTGTTTTGCAGACTGCCGTAAGAGGTTGTATCTACGAGTGGGCGTTATTTTGATAATCGTTTTTGACAGGTAGGCGGTCCGACATATATGTTACCGCTCCATACGGACAATCTCGACTTATGTAGTGGACACTGAAACCTTATACCATCTTAAAGTGTGTTTACTACTTCTGTAATATATGCCACAACGTTTTGTTAATCTATTATTGGAAGATTATAAATTACCAATTAGTTTTATTTGGGGCACATGGTACGGAGTTACCCCACCAACTTTTAAGGCTGTCTGTACAGAAAACCAAGGCTCCGTTTGACTTAAACCTTTTTTATGGATGAACGTCCCCTACATAGGGCTAAATGTTCACAAAATATTATTCAAATATAATTGTACCAGGAAAACCACCTTATGGCAACTGGTCCTTAGAGCGCCCTAGCAACCATTTCGAAATTGTGGTATAAAAATGTAGAGCTGTTAACCCGGTAAAAGTGCCAACCGGACGCAGAAAAAAGCTAAAATACCTTTTTTTTACCTGGTGCTCTTGTGTGGCAAAAAAGGCATCGGTGTTTGAGTGTCGTTTGTATGGTCTGAGGAGAGGTTTTAATAACCTTTTTATAGCTAGTAGATTCTTCTTTCCTTACAAATTAGATGAGTCCATTCTTAGTCTTGAAGTGTATGGTATATTTTTCATTTTAACCTTTTCATAGCAATTGCTGTAAATTTTATACAAACAGTGTAGAACCTATTAAGACGCCGCGTTTTGCGTTCGTAAATGCACCTTTGTATGGGGTGTCGTTTAAATATTTAAGGATTATGTGATAATGTAAGGATCACTATGACATGACATATATCAGAGGTTACGTCGGCCAATCATCTATCTGAATTATCCGTGACGTTGCTTACGCGTAAGATTGCATGAATGTGTGTTGTTCGTGGATGTATGAACTACGTCAGACCAGTATAGGTTCATCTAAGGAAATCGTCGAAGAGTGTACATATTTCTCTGTACATTTGTATAGCTGAATTAAGAAGGCAACATTAGAGAGTGTTATAAAAGCAAGAAAAGTGTCCACACAACCCCCACCTGCACCTACTATAATCCAAATCAGTAGAACGCCCCGGCACTGGAGGTTATACCCAGCATCATCGCACCATCCAGTCAACATCTCCATTGTCATAAAGCTGTCAATGAATTCCTAACAGTTTCAATTTTAACAATTCTGAATTGTCCCCTTTTGCTGTACCTATATCATTGTAAGAGGCTTCCAGTTCATGCTATTCATGAACATGTTGATGGCCAATAGGAAATTTATCAGATGCTAAAACTGTGTACATGATATATCGCTTTGTGCCATGGAAATGCTTGTTGCAATGCGTATGCGTTAATTACTCACCGACATTACCGACTTTTACATACATAACACGGTCCGTTGTACATATAAGCCACACACACAGATACATGGGATACATTTTTTTCAGTAAATGTGATAAGGGAAGAAAATCGTCAAAAGCGCTTATTTCTAAATTTAAACAATAAATTTGACCTCTGCTCTTTCAGATTTTACTCTGATGTACAGATCAGACCACTCCGGCATAAGCGCAGTCTGTTCAGTCTAGCCTCAGCATGAAAGATGAAGAATATATATATGCCGAAAAAGACTGATCAGATCCAACGAATGCATCGGAGCTGGACAGTGTGCCGGCTGCTGTGACTAGTCAGATTATGCGATGCCCTAAGGCTTTATTTCGCGACGCCGCTGCATGATTTGTTTGAAAAGCTAATGCTTTGCGCTAAGCTATATATAAAAACCTTTCTGACACACGTTTTGGTATATTTCTTAGGAAGCAAAGCCTAATATTTTGCATTGCATTCAGAATTTCGTTTTTTTATGCAATCAGTTTATAAAAAGCAAAATAAATGTGGCCAAGTTCAAGGCACTTGTAAAAGAAAAACGTGTTTTTTAACGGAAATATTTAAAAAAAAACGCAAAGTACATGTACTATCAAAAATAGAACAAAGTTTGCATCTGTTATTTTTAGCAGATGAGGCAAATCGGATATGGATAAAAATGACAAAATCGGACGAGGTCCTGTGAAGAAAATAATGAAGAAATGCTGTCTCAAACCGGAACGAACTTTCCTATCTCTTTGGCTTAATTGCGGCCCTAAAAAATTTAGAACGAATCGTTGCAGTCCACACTCTCTGGTACTTTCCGACTAAGCGTGACGTATCGTTTCTTCCGAAAATAACTCGGGTTCACTAAACCACTTGAATACTGGCTTGCGCCCGAGAGCGCAAGCCAGAATTAAAGTACAAATTTCATTGTTTTCTATGGTATACTCTTGACAGTCATCTTGGCTCATTTTTATCTTTTGTCAGTAAATTCGCTTCATTTGCTGGTTTTAAAAAAATAATCCTCGCAATAGATCCAGTTTGTAATTAAGTTCCTAAAAATCATTGATAAGATATATGAGAGTGATGAATATGTTACTACTTAGCAATAGAAAAATGCATGCAATACTCATTAATCTGATCCAGCACATATAAAATCACAGCCATAAAGTAGTTCTTATAAGCTCAAGATGACAAAGCTACATAAACACTCTTTGAATTGCAACGCTATTTATCAACTTTTTTATGTATTTTATTTTTTAAGATAAGCAATTTTCTACATATGAAGTAATATCTAGTAGTGTTCACTGCTCGGGTGATATAATTTTAAGTGTCTCAGTGGAAGGGTTAACTTATAACGATGGTTCAAACTGACCAATGCAGCTATATCCTTCTTATGCAAATGAATGATTGCGCCTATTCTTGACCTTCAAATTTAACATACCAGCAGTGCACAGTTTTGAATACCTAAGACTCGAAGTAATATTATTTCTAAACAAAGAAATAGAAATGATTCGGCAATATTTATAGTCTTGGTAAGTACGCACCATATGTTTGGTCTAGTGCTTTATGAATAAAATGTGTTCCACTTACCCCCATTGTCCCACTTGCTCCAATTTACCCTATTATCCATTAGACGAGACATTTTTTTCATTTGACTCTATTTGAATCTAGTTGTACAAAGAGATTGGAATGCTAAAGTTGAAAGGGATTCAAGCTGACTAGAAAGACGTAATAAAAATTATGTGTTACTACTGCAATGCCAGGACAAATCAGGGAGAATCTTTATAACCTTTATTCTTGGACACCGGATAAAAATGCCGTTCTTTTTACCAGGGATAGAAAGTCTTTTTTCACCTACTAGACATAGTTTGTTCTATTTTTAGCGGTGCTGGAAAATTCCGTCTTGCCATTTGGCTAGGACAGCTCACACGAGCTTGAATTCGGTGTATCAATACACGCCTTTTAAAATCTCATGCGCCCGACCGGGCGATTCTATACTTTATGCATTATTTTTCATAGGAACGAATTTCCACATTAATACAATCCCAAGAAAGGCAATTTATTCGTTATAATTCCAGTATAATCTCTTTTTATGCCTTAAAGTCAGAAACAGATCCAAAATAGTCGATGTTTCACCGTGACAAACATTGTCAAGGGTGCCGCCATTTTGAAAAAAAAATACCAACTAACGTTTGAAATGACATTGACGTTACGTCACAATTAACGTCAAACGCGCGCTTACTGTTGTCGTCTCAATATATTTTTTTCTTAAATATGAATTTCAATTAGAAATAAACACCAGAGGACCTATGGTCCTGTAGCTCACCTGACACCTTCTGTCAACAGAAACAATTTGCCATTTCGCTCATTTGGTAAAATTTTTAAACCAGTGGCTTATAAGGAATGTATATTTTAATTCTAAAATCTAAGTGACCTTGAGTAAAGTTAAAAAATGACCTAGAAATTTGTTGACCTAATGTCTTTATGTATCCATTTAGTTAACCATATTTTTCAATAATTATATCTGACTTAAATAGTTTTAATGAAATTAACTGTTTAAGCATTTCCCAATATAAAAGCATTACATACCAAAGTTGATTTTGCCATAAATTAGGTCAAGGTCAATGCACCGTTATGATTTGTATCAACTATGATGGGCCCGAGTTCTCAATTTTACATATCATGCCACAAGGTCATTGGGACTTTGGTTCTGGAGTAGACGATTTTTGAAAGATGTTTACCATACATAGGCATGGCGGCCATCTTGATCATGTGACCATCTGAACAAACTTTGGGTCCTTTGGCCCACTGAAACTTTGAATGAAATATGGCTTCAATCGGCTCAGTGGTTTCAGAGGAGAAGATGGTTCTGCAGAATAAAATTTTTGAAGGGTTTTTACCATTTATGGGCGTGGTGGCCATCTTGGTCACGTGACCAAGACCATCTGAACATACTTTGGCCCACTAATGCTTTATATGAAATATGGCTTTAATCGGCTCAGTGGTTCCAGAGGATAAGATGTTTGAAACTGTTGACAGGAGACAGAATCTCAGTTTCTTTGAACAAAGGGCAAATAACGACATTGTCCTTTAAGTACATAATTTCTTTATCTAGTCATTTAGCTAACCATATATACCAGATATTATACCTTAGACTTGAATCATTTCTGCGAAATCTACTTTTAAGCATTTTCCCATACAAACACATAACGTAACAAAGTTGACCGTGTCGTAAATTCGGTCAAGGTCATTTCGGTCATCATTTGTATAAACTATGTTGGACCCGAATGCTCAATGCTACATACCAGGTCTCAAGGTCATAGGCCTTTCGGTTATATTACCATATATGGGCGTAGAGGCCATATTGGTCATGTGACTAAAACCGTCTGAACAAACTTTGGTTCTTTTGGCCCACTTAAGCTATGTGTCAAATATTGCTTCAATCGGCTTAGTGGTTTCATAGGAGAAGATGTTTGAAACTGTTGACAGGAGGCGCACTCTCAGTGTCTTTAAACAAATGGTAAATAATGACTCTGACCTAAAAGGACATAATTTCTTCATCTAGTTGTTTAGTTAAGTATATATACCAAATATTATACCATAGACTTAAATAGTTTCTGAGAAATCAACTGTTTAAGCATGTCCCATACAAAGCATAACGTATCAAAGTGGACCGTGTCGTAAATTAGGCCAAGGTCAACCAACAGTCATCAAATGACCAATGATACATATCAGGTTTCAAGGTCATAGGCCTTTCGGTTCTGCGGAAGAAGATTTTTTCAGGGTTTTCACTATATATCGACGTGACACAGATCCCCCGAACATACTTTCGTTTCCCCGAACTAGGTAGGCTCCACATGTTATATGGCTTCAATCTGCCCAGTAGTTTCAGAGGAGAAGATGTTTGAAAATGTTGACGACGGACGGCGGACGGACGGACGACGGATGCCTGGCTATACTATAAGTTCACCTATGAGCCTAAAGGCTCATGCGAGCTGAAAAACTGCGGATTTGTCAAGGACCTACTTTTTACTTGTTTGTTCGCTACAGAATCCATGAGGCTTACACGGTTGTACTACACGTTCACATGAAATAGGCCTCATAGTTCACCGTTTAATTTGAAATTATTATCGGTGTAGGTAAGAAGAATAATCAATCATTGGTCTCCATTGCTGACAGGGAAGCCTCGTTTCCGTCACACCCCATGAGCCCACGGGTTGGGGTTTCTCTGTCCGCACTGGAGACCAATGATAGACTTTATGTATCTTACAAGGTGTTCTCACCCAGGACCGGATAAAAATGACGATCATTCAATGCACTGGTTGTATTGGAGGTCACGTATCTGCCTCGTCAAGTGACGTTGGCGTTTTAGATGATTACGTCACGAAAACGGCAAAAAGACGTCAGTGTATGCAAGCCGGACGTTCACGTAAAGAAGCGAATGGCGGGCGTTCAAAGCGGAGACTACTTTCAGAATTAAATAGAAACCTCTCAAGCGCTAAAATTACGCATTTTTACAAGTTGTAAATTTAAAACGAAACGTGATGCGCAAGAAAAAGTATCTATCATGGGTATGTCGTGCGCATAGAAAAAAAATGGTCACTCGTTATGCCGAACAGTGACCCTCGTGAGAGAGTTTTCTATCCACACTTTACACCCATGAAAGATACATATAATAACCTTGTAACGACAATTGCCATAGACCATCGAAAAGATGGACATGACACAACCCTGACATGAAACTTCAGAAAAATAATGACAACAAGAAAACATTGATGCTTAGCATCAGTACGCCGGAAACTTAGTCGCATTTAATTTTTGCAAACTGAGACTATGGCCATGCTAAAGAATATCGACACTAGCAGAGGTCGTGCAGAGTTATACTGTGTTCTCCGGGTGAATACTACCGGTGTTATGCAGCTCTTATTTTGGTCTTCTTTCCGCTGACTTCGAAGCTCTGCCAAGGACGCAGCTATATCTTTACGCAAATACGCAGGTGCATATTTAAAAGGTGTGATTTTTACATTCGATGTGCTAGTAAAATTAAATTAACAATAAGACTTGTTATTGTATATTTTTTATCAGCTCCCTTGTTTCTGCTTATATTGAGTTCGGGTTGTGAAATGGACCCAAACGAGTAAACGCGGTCTTAAGGTAGTTGGATACTAAATAAGAATATTGGTGAGGCATTCAAACCACTTTACCAGTCTAATAACCCTCAGGGCTATAAAACATTTGGTGAAGAAAAAATGTTTTTACCCTTTTGTTTTCAAAAAAAAACATTTGGTATTTCTACATACTTTTTTTTACACAGTTTCTCTTCAAATTTATATTTCTAGCATAAGAATGCACTTTTAATTCTGCGATTCATATCATCTATAATATAGGATACTTAAAACTGATTGGTAAAAAAAAATGTACTAATCTTGATAATAAGAATTTTTACATTTTCTAAAAATGCAAGAAAATTTAATTACATGGAGAAAAAATCATGAAAAATATATTTGATTAAAGGGGCAAGCTTATGCAGATTATTTTAAAAATACTTAGATTGTATGTTACAGAATGAGACAAAAAAATTGTCCCTGTCTCGTTGAGTTAAAAAATATCCCAACATCTGAGATACCCAAATAAACAGACAGACCCCATTCCGCACCTGCTGCAACCAAAGCAGGTCCTTGCCCTACTATTTACTCCCTGTTATTTCGGTTTAACCATGAAGTAATGCCAACAAAAATGTGCAGACGGAATGGCAAATCAGAAATATTCCTCAGGAGCAGTCTGATCTCAGTTTCCACTATTTGTACAAACCTTTCTGCCCGAAAAGTTAGGATCTTTACGGTCGTTAGTGTCATTTGTATAGGTAGTTTACCACCAATTGTCTTACATAGGCATCAGAAATAACGTTTAGGCTAGTCACTAGAAAACTCGAAATTAATACAACATTTTAAAGAACGACTCTAGTCGATGGTTTAAAGAAAAAACACACATGTTTCCCTTCTCGGAGGCCGCTATTTTAGAACACGTAACCAAGCGCGCGCAGTAAATTTGGCGCGTCATTTTAGTACGGGGTAAAGTTAAAAAACTATCTGATACCTCAGTGGTTTACAGCAAAAAAATCAAGTATGCCATTTATTATATTTTAAACTAGTCTGTTATTTCATTTAACGGTAGTTTACATTAGTTACCATTCTCTTCTTGACTGAAGCCTCTCCCCAAAAGAGGCGGTTCATGAGCGAACAATAACTCTGTTTTGTTTGGAAAATGGAATACAGAGTGATTAAAAATTGGACTGCCTCAAAAATACTTTAATCATCTGCTCATACCTCAACATAAACGGACTGGATATCGCCTTTATCTTGTTCTTCAAACTAAATACTACGAATGTATGCGACTTCTAAATGTCCGAGACAAATTGATAAAGAAGTCCACAAGGGCTAACATGTCACATCTTTTATTGTTGTTATTGTTATAAAGATTATTATTATTAATAATACTTTAATCTTTCCAAACCCGGATTATCACAGACCTATTATTCCACCCAACAAAGTGTTTTTTATTCCTCACCATGGCAGTAACACTTGCATTTTATATATATATGATATCAACCTACACAGTCAATGTTAAAATAGATATGCCGGGCATCTACAGTAAACACGCCTGACAATTTGTTTCATGCGAAGTCGGCGGTTTAGCAAAGCAATCCGTTAGATAGCTTTCCGGTTTCGTAGAAGAGGAGCCAAAAAAGGTAAGCAATACTTACTCAGTCAGATTTAAGAATGCTTTTCTCGAATGAAAGGAAAGATCCAAAATCTAAAAATGCTATTTTGTTAGTTACACATTGCTCCTTCAAAATACCAAATAATTCTATAATTGTTGCTTTTGTTTTCTTGATATTTGTTCCCTCCTCCGATATATCTCTTCAACACAGTCAAGATCAGACAAAACAGGAAAATAAATAACAACAGTTTATGCCCGATCTCAAAAAGAATTGATGAGCATCCAAAGTCATCACTGCATATCAATGAAATGATTAATATTTGTCATCAACAACGATGTTTCAGTGACCAGGTATGAAGCATTCTTCTGAAATCAGTTAAAAGGGGCGAAAACGTTTTTTACATTTCTTAGATGTCAACTAAGAATTGTAGGATCTATGCGGTTGGAAATTATAATTTTATCAAAAATAAAAAAATAATAACAACAACGTTTATCCCATTCCCTAAAATACATGGTGTTTACTGTTTCCATGGTTATAAATGTCTGCTGACAAAACAGGAAAATAAATAACAACAGTTTATGCCCGATCTCAAAAAGAATTGATGAGCATCCAAAGTCATCACTGCATATCAATGAAATGATTAATATTTGTCATCAACAACGATGTTTCAGTGACCAGGTATGAAGCATTCTTCTGAAATCAGTTAAAAGGGGCGAAAACGTTTTTTTACATTTCTTAGATGTCAACTAAGAATTGTAGGATCTATGCGGTTGGTAATTATAATTTTATCAAAAATAAAAAAATAATAACAACAACGTTTATCCCATTCCCTAAAATACATGGTGTTACTGTTTCCATGGTTATAAATGTATGCTGAATTAAAATTTCTAAGATAACATTTGAATAATAAACACATTTTCACACAATTTTTATTTTCTGCAGTTGAATAGAAGGCTCCTGTCAAACATTTTGTGGTTGCGCAAGAGAATGTATGGAATATCATATGAACTTGGATGTTTGATTTGGTTGCGAGGCCGCCTGCTTTATATGTGAACTATAAAATCGTCGATCAACCTGCGACTTCGAACAGTTTGGTCAGCTCGTTAACCCTGAAAAGCTGTTGTATCACCAAACATACGGCTCTAATAATCTACTTTGGCAGATAATCTAGTTTTGTCTGACCTGGTCATGTAGCCAGAAGGACAGGTTTTTCTTTTGGCAACAATTTGAATAAAATCGTTAAATGATACTAGTCACTCTTAAAAATCATAAGTGCCTAAGATTTAACGGGCGGATGGATGACTTGCGATTTAACGTTTTTTCAGCAGTATTTCAGTAACATCAGATTTTTCTCGCAAGAAATGGTATTGCAAACATTCGGAGAATGTCATGTTTTCAATTGTATACAAAGAGTACCTTGAGACCAAATGATATGAACAGTTTTAAGTGGCGGTTTGGATATTATATTTGTCCTCCTAGTTCAGTACCGCAATCGAAAGAAGGAAAGAGTCCCGCACAGATAAATCGGCTGTGTGCGTGCATTTGCAGACTTTCTGTGAAAGCTTATCGATGCTACAAGACACGTCACTTATATAACCTAGTTCGAAAATTACTTTCAAGAGAATGCATGCTTTTGTTACTACTCCCTCAAAGAATATTTATGGGCGGTCAATTTGATAACCGCCTCATACTTTGGCAGACTTGAAAGAAGTCAAAAGCTGAACCGTGTAACACATGCGTAGCCAGATTTCTCTTGTAGTATGGTTTCAAGCAAATATCATCTGTCAGACCTGCATATGTCAACTTAGAAACTTCAGAATTACATTGGGCACAGTTTTATTGCATATTACAGGATAAAAATATAATATCTGTAAAATTATTTTCTTATTATTTTCAATGATTAAATGCGGAACCAAACTTTTGAGACCAATTATGCATGCATTTCAAAAGAATTCTTAGGTCTAGCAAAATGCAAAGGTATTAAATACCTCACTTTCTGTTTAAAATATCCGCGCACCATCAACTTTGCAGGTAATATGTACACCAATTTCAGATTTAGCGAATAAGTGTGTTGTTTACTTCATGTATAAGCCAGTACGAACAGGTGTTTCGGAGGAGGGAAAAATACAAAAGCAAGATAATGCTTCAGCAAATCCTTCGGTATATGAGGAAACAGTGTGTTAGCAAGAAAATAGCATTCTCAAATTTTAAAGAGCACAATTTCTAAAAAAATGAATCGTCTTCGTACACGAAAGATTATCGTTTATTTACCTTTTTTGGCTCCTCTTTTACGAAACCGGAAAGCGATCTAACGGATTGCGTTGCTTAACCGCCGATTCCACATGATTGTCAGGCGTGAGTAAAGGACCAAAAGCAATTCCACAAAATTAATTTTCCCATAGACCTCAGCGTATTTTCAAGTTTATTGGAAATTATATTTTGACTCTTCCGTCAAACGGATTTCAGTAATTGTGGTACTGATAGAAAGCTGAACAAATACAGCATGCGATATTTTTGTTTCATGTCAGTCATTTAACCTATTCTCACAGAGCATGACTTGGGTGTTTTGATCCTTTTTCGCGACGTCGTCATTGACGTCGATGGCAACCTTTATGCTAAGTTTGACAAGCTGTTTCTTAACACTGATGGGTCCAAATTTAGTTCTGTAAATAATGTTTATTGCATTGTTCATTTATCTTTTCAACCATAGTCATTATGTATACTTGGCCTAAGATAACGGCTAAAAATTAATTTTCTTGTAGACATGTAAAAAAATAAATAACATCTTGGTTTAGGAACTTACACCGAGTAATTAGCATCAATAGGGTGGGGAACTTTTCTGAAGTAAACTAAGAAGGTGACCATGATCTGGTGATGATGATCCGCCGAGTAGTCGCACCTGCGTTAAGCAGGGTAAGGGGGGATATATGCGTGCAAGTTTCCGTCTTTTCGTCCGTTTGTCCGTTCGTCCATTCGTCAACAATTCACAGGGGTGTCTTGTGAGCATTACTTCTCCTACACCTTTTGGCCAATCATTTTGAAACTTAAGAAATGTTTTGGCCATTGTCTGTAGATGTGCATATTGTTTGCACATAATTGCACGATTAAGTTTTGCTACCTTTTTACATGTTTAGCTTTGTAATTTTTTTTCACACAAGTTTTTGGCACATCTGCGTTAGCATTGGCGGTATAGGTTGCAATACCAATTGGAACTCGTGTGGCTTAATCCCCGCAGGAATGACATCGCTTTCTGTGGAATTCTTGTTTTAAAGTCTCCATAGTCCTATAACTGGTAAAAACGGCTAAACGAATATCTTTATTAAAAGGGCTTCAACCTTCAACTTTGATGATAAAGCAGGGGTTGATATGCTTATATTGGTCCATATACCTGGCAGAAAGCATGTATTTATTTTAAAAGACGCAGATCGATCAACGAAATACAATTTTCCTTTTCTTGTATCCCGTTGAGCGATACAATATAAACAAAAGCAGTACAATTGATGGGACTCCTCACTGATGTACATTGTATTTTTACCACTTTTTCATTGTTTTTGGAATCGAAAGAAGGTTATTTTAATAATGGACTCAAATAAATGTTCGAACCTATTTTATGTGAAACTCAATGCTGTTTCATCGCTTTAAATATGGCTAATCGCGGTCATTTACAATGACAAAACTATAGAGAGAAGGTTGCAGCGATACTTCACGATAAAATTTTAGCATGCTGATAGAGCAATGGGGCCTTTAACTGTTACCATTGCAAATGTATTTCGTATTCTGTAATGACTACGCCTGTTCTTTGTACTGTTAATTGTTACTATTACAAATGTATTTCGTATTTTCCGTAATACAGTGTGGCAATGACAATATTACTATAAAATCAAAACACACTGATTTTAAGCCCGCCTGAGGATAGTCAGGGGGCTTAAGATTTGCCATACTTTGCTGTACAGAGATTGTGAAATCAGCTCCTTCCATAACTTTAAATGGATATTTATCAAACTTTGAATAGAGCTTCACGGTGGGTGGGCATAACGGCATCTGGTTGTCCCGAAACGACGTTTCTTGATTCTGGTTGTCCCCGTACGGGACTCTGGTCGTCCGAAATTTTACACACAATGGCCGAGGCGGTCAAACATAGCGATCTTGAGGCTACATTAGGTGAGTATCAGGGAATAAATCGTTTTCACGGAACAATGTAATATATTTTGCGCCTGCATGGCTGCCATTTACATCGAAACTTTGCCATTTACATCGAAACTTCGTTGTATTACTAAGCACCAGGCTTCCAAAGTCTAAAGGTATCCACAGAACAAATTTTCGCTTCGCTGAAACTGTAATATTTTTCATCAAGAACAAGTCTAATGACAAGATGTTATGTGGATAATAGAAGATATGTATATTTTGTACCTCGCATTTGTGTATTTGTCCTTTAGATAAACTCATAAAGAAAAAAATATGGATTTTCAAAAGTGATATGAGAATTCATTGGCTCCGGAGTCTGGTCGGTTACCCTCGATACATGCAGAATGTGGCACTGGCTAAAAATTTGTGCAGTGCACCGGAATCTGGTCGACATCAATGCAGATTCGTTATTAAATTAAGGAGGCTAACTGCAGGTTTTGTATGGAACGATTGACATAGTCGCATGATCTACATAGATATAGTATTGTAAATGAGTTTGAAATCACCGTTACAATTGTGTGGTGCTTTGACCTCTGTATGGAAACTGTTGTGTCCCTGGAACTTATCCTACAGTTTCAAAATATTGTACAGTGGACATTATTTAATTGATGATATTGCTTCTCACATTATAGCATCTTTCAGAAAAAGGTTGTACGTATAACCGTGCTAAAATCACCGGCCTGCAAATGTTTCTAACTCGATATTTAGTAGCCTTTTCGTCCTAATAAGTTGCAGAAAAGTTTGACGATCGGGTGACAAATAAGAAGTTTACGTAAAAACATAATACTTTCTGAATAGGGATTTTTGCATGGCGAAATTGAAACCAACGGAAGTCACAGTTTTCCCGGTAAGCACTTTACATATTTTACCTAAAATGCACAAAACCAACATCAAATAGTACTTAAAACTTGTAAGAGGCCCAAATGTCTAAATAACGTATAAATTCCTTGCCAGAATTCAAACTAAAATATTGCAAACTAAAATATTTCGGATTACCTCCCTTGTCCATTGAAAATCTCTATAAGAAATTACTGTTGGATATAGAAATTTTATTTGTCGACCAATTTTAAGTTTTTGCGGCACATTTTAGGACAGCAGGACTACTAAATATTGATAAGGAAAACTTTGCCAGAGGGTGATTCATAATTCTTATGTTGCTCTGCATAAAACACGTTTCTGAAAGATGTCACACTGGGGGCAGTTGATACGTCAGTTGATAAAGCGCTGATTACCATCATGCAAATCAATAAAGTGGTCAGGAATCCATTCCCGTCATATTTTATTTCATGTTAGACTGAGACAATATGAGATGTTTCATAAACAAGTTTGAGGCTCAGCTTAATAGAGTCACTTCTGTGTTTAGCATATGGTGTGGTACGTACAGCGCAGATTCCATATCACCATATCAAAATTTCGCTTGTGTATCGAGCTACCTTAATCCCAGACGTAACAGAAAAAGAAGAAAGTCAGGTCTTTGGCTCCACAAAGGCAAACAACAGTCCCCAGTGACCGTTCCTCCTCTGTCGGAAAATACTGAAGTAATCGTCAATAATTTTATTTTTCTTTGTCCAATCTGCCTGAAATGTTCGCCAAACAGTTTGTTTCAGTTGCGAAAGTTTTCGAAATTTAAAATCACCTGACGACAACTGAGCCAACAGCTAAATTTTGGCCGACTAACGCACTTGCCTCGTCAATAATAGACTTGTCTCCGGATATTATCAGGGAAAAAACGTGTTTGCTGTAACTGGGAATTTCCGAAAAGTGAGCAAATCCAATGGGCCCCTTTTTGTCATCTTTGTTCCAAACAGATACAGTATCTGAAATCGTACCTATTCATTGTTGAGAATCTCGAAATGCTATCTGTCACTGACTGAATCCGGCGCCATGATCGATGTACGCACGACCAACAGCCGGTGCCGATTTTTTTTTGTATATTCCCTATTTTCGGAATTAAAATGCGAATGGGTCCATCAGTGAGCTCCCTATTTGTGTCCTAAGCATACAACGAATTGAAAGGAAGTGTAGAAAAACAAAGCCTAAAGTGCTAAATATTGACGGACAAAGTGCCGACTACAACGATCGTTTATTAGAAGTTCAACAGCGGATCTCTAGGATTAAACGCTAGTGATGGGATTCTGTTGCGAAATCAACTACTTCAGTAACATTGATTATGTAGGCATTCCGTGAATACAGGAACAATCAAAGATCGTTCTGTTTCCGAACAGAATAAATAGATCTTTGGAGAGGCCTTTACCAATTTTTTTTCTGTATTGAACGACCAGAATCCCGTACGAGGACAATCAGAATCAGGAAACGTCGTTTCGGGACAACCAGATTCCGTTATGCCTAACCACCGTGATCTTGTGGACATGTTGAAAATGTGAATGTGGGTTTTCGATGAGGCTACAATCAGTTTATACAGAATTACGGCCTTTTGAACTTAGTCATTTTAGGCATTTTTGCATTGCAGGGTACGAAGTTTGTGTAATTAACTTATCCCACATTTTTCAATAGATCTGTCGCAAATTTTGCATTGTAAACATGTTGTGAATATTCATTATAGTTTTTTCGATGGGGCTTAGTTTCATTTTGACAGAGTTACGGCCTTGTTATCATTTTAGGCATCTTTTTATTGTTTGGTATGGTGTATTTGTAATCAACCATGCTGATAATTTTAGACATTGCATACCTGTTGCTGACCGTTCCAAGGCGGTACTTCTTTTGTGGTTCTTCATTGTTGTTCTGGTGTCTTAGTTAATTTGTTTGTGGTCTGCTAGCATTGTGGCCACCTGGTAATTCCACAGCTGGCCGCTTTGCTTCATGTTTTGTTTTATAATAAAAGATGGAAAATAGGTAAAAATAGTTGTTGAGTGTTTTTCAAGTGCTTTGTTCGGTCTGTTGTGTGGTATGGGTGATTTTGGCTTGATTGAACCGTTGCGGAAACTAAGGGTCCGGTTAAACTAGTTTAAGATTCCCCAGTAATTTTGAGCTGACCGCTCTAAGGCGGTACTTCTGTTGCGGTTTTCTCGATGTTATATTGTGCTGTGTCCGCTTGTCTAAGGTCCCTGGTTGTTTGGTCACCTATATTACTGGCTAATCTGCCTTCATTTTTGTTTTGTTTTGTAATCAAAATAAGAGAAGTAAATAAAAATAGATGTTGACGCTGTTTTGGGGGTAGCTGAATGACCATCTGTTTGGCAAAAGAGTTGCTCATTCGGTTTACGGTTTACTAAACATGTCTTTCGTACACTTGTGTCTAATTCTGTGTGTATTTGCGCTTCTTTCCCTATTGGTTTTGAGAGCGGAATGTGGGATTGGATTGTATTCATTCCTGATCATTGCCTATCTTTTTACCTTGTTGTTAACATAGTGAAAATATGTATGTGGGTTTTTGATTGCGATAAAACTAACTATGAAGAAAAATATGACCCTTTGCACCTAGTAATTTTGGGCAATACCTTTGCATTTTAGGGGTTATTAAGTGTAATCAAAACCTCTCATGATTTTCTACAGATGGTTTGCAGTCTTTGTAAACTAATAATGGACAAAGTGGAAGTGTGAGTGTGAGATTTAGATAGAGACATAATAAAATTTGTCAGTCAGTCCTTTCGCACATAGTCATTTTGGGCAACTTATTATCGGGATATTATGTACTCAACTCCTTTTGCAGATTGTAATAGATTTTGATACGTATATGCTTAAGATTTTATATTTTTATGCATAAATATGAACATAATGAAGAAGCGTTTTGAATTTAGCCATTTTAGAGTCAGGCTAGCAAGAAATTTGTTAGAAATAATACTTGTAATATAATTATATAAACCTGCCCCGACATCTCAGAGGTACATGTAGAGCGTCCACTTCGGGAACGGGAGGTCGTGAGTTCGAATCCCGGCCGCGCATTACCAACGGCGTAAAAAATGGTACTAGGAGCTCCCTTGGCTGACGCTCGCCTATAAAGGGTAGTCGTAGGAACATAAAGCTAAGTCATCAGGTAAGTATATTTTGTTACTGGATACCTTGTTTGTCGCAATAAAAGCTCTTCAGAGCTTATGTTGTCTGTTTCTAATATGGGACGTTAAATAAAGCTTCTTTATCTTTATCGTTTATCTTCATTTGTTGATAATGGACAATTCAGTGATGTAAACTGCTATCTGACAGGCGCTGCACGGGGGCTCCATTTGTATATTACAGATACGATTTTTATTATAACGTTTATTATTTCTACCTTTAAAATGAAATAATAAGAATCAAAATGTCAAATATCATTTCAACATACCTGACTAAGTATCCATATATAGAGGAGGCCTACAATATTTATTATTAAGTACTTGTATATTTGCTTCATGTTGTTAATCCAATTGCTAAGACTCTTTAACGGGATATAGCTGTATTCATAAACTGTTATAGCTTCACTGCAAATGAAAAACGCTATATAAAAAAAATCTAATTGCATTTATGACAGGGAAGACTCATATCGGCCTGCGCATATGCGCAGTCTGATCAAAGTATTTCTTGTTCGCATAAGTAATGTGTTTGAGCCGTAAGGCACTAAAACAGTGAAACTGAACACCTATCGGCTGCTCTGAAGTTTACAGGTAGGATAAGGATCCTACTCACCTGTCTGTCCCTTTATTGTGACAAACTGGTATTCTCAGGAGTAATATGCCTTGTGGCATATGCAGAACATAATTGGGTACACTTCCAACACGGAATTGAGAATAATTATTTGTTTGAGAAAATCTTAAGTATTTGTTGATTTGTTTGGTTGGTTGTTTTGGGTTTAACGGCTCTTTCAGACAATATTTCAGTCTATATCGGGCCGTCTCCCAAAAAGAGGGAGAAAGAAAAGAGAAGGACAGACGAGAGAAAAGTGTCCAAACAACGCCCATCCACACCTACTGCAAGCACAAAAGGCCTTTGCCCTACTGTTATCCAAATCAGGAGGACGTCCAGGTACTGTAAGCTATACCCAGCATCATCGCACCACCCAACCACCGCCAAGTTTCTGTTGAAAGAATTTCAGTTTGTAATGTCATGAAAAAATAGACGGAGCATGCATACACTGTTTGCACTGCTACGAGACAAATGAAGTCATATATACTAAAATATCATACTGATGTCGAAGTGACTGCGTCGTCGAGACGTTTTTCTGCCAAGTAAGCACAACAGTTGGCAATTCCAAAGGTACTATGGTAACAGATCTATGGCGTCATCTTATTTGTACTTCGGGAGGAGTATGGCAAACAGTGAATTATAAGTGAGATGCTTCCTGAAATTCATACAATGAAAACGTGTGATTTTCGCAGACCAATAATTAATTCGCAAATAATTTAATTCTCTGTTCTCCATGACATTCTATAATTTTTACAAACGGACAGAAAATACATGACGTCCGCTTTGCTGTACCAGACCACAAAGCCCTTCTTCTCTATGAGGAAAGAATTGGCTCATTAACGGAACAATTTATTTCCTTCAAGTGTCGTTCCAATGAAACTGGAGATATATTCTTCTAGGTTTGAATCACTGCCCATGAAAGTAGTCCCAGTCACGACTAAAATAAGAATTATTTATTGGATGCGTAGGTTTTCAAAGAGTGTCATAATAGCATTATGCATCTGTTCAGTATAGGGATTATTTCATCAAGGAAAACTGGATGTTTGTTTTTGAAACAAATACAGATGTCTCCCCCATCCTCCCCCTCTTCCCACCCCTCACCAGGATGTAGATGGAGTTACGGTTTTTATTCTCTGAACATCAGCTTACCATGCGCTTATATTTGTACCAACTTTCGTGGTTTTAATGATACAGAGGAGACAAGATCTTCATGCTGGAAAGTTACAAGGATGGATACAGTCGCCAAATTAAAATTAAAAAGCGCATAATTTTGTGTAAAATGCAGATAGATGTATTGTTCTTTTCTCTGCAAATCTTCTGATAATGGTTTATATTTGAACCAAGTTTTGTAAAAATCTTTTCAACGGTTTTAAAGTTACATTGGGAACAACATTTCCAGCTGGAATGCAGCCTCATCACATTCGAGTAATTCATTTTCTGAACGGTCGTCTACGCACAAAGAAATAATCCCTAACAAAATGGCGGCGAAAATTCAGTAAAAATTGCATCTAATTATGCCTCTTGTTATTGTTACTACGATGACTGACACTACTAGGAACACGAATCAGGGAAATATTTTTGCTATTATTGTGAGCTTGAAATCATTTCAAGACCCCACTGAACTTCCTTAAATAGAAAATATTGGACACAATCTGATGCACCCAGTTCGTATAAACCGAAGACCCCTAAACCCTACGATAGATTATTTTGCCAAGAAAATTGTCCCACAAACCGATTTCGAGGACATTGTAAATTTTTGTAGCTGGGATCGTCCTTCTTGTAGTCTAATATCTCGGAAGAAGGTCTGATGACGGAGAAATCAATCAAAATTGGATGGTGGAAATTCCCTACGGGTGATAGTGTTGAATGTTTTGTATGATGATCATCTTTGGCGTAACAATAGTTTTTGCTTTCTCAAACTATTAAAGATTAAAGGAAGGAAGAATAGAATGAATCACAGTACAATGTAAGTGTCTATTTGTTTCTATAAATACGATTTTGAGAGCTGAAAACCACACCTTCACCCTCAGCCACCCCACCCACAGGGGCTTGTAGACACTTTTTTTTTCAGGCTGCAGTCATAGGTGTATGTATTGGCTATGACTGCAGCCTGAAAAAAGTGTAATACAAGCCCCTGTGATCCCATCCCCTCCGCACACACTCCTGCGCATGCCCTCCCCAACCTGGTGAGACAGTCAAACCTCGTACACCAGCTGAGCTCAGCTGCATAATTATGTGACATTATTCCAGACTGCATTCTGTGAGATTGAAACAAGTTTTAGTGAGATTGATTCGATAACATGATGGTCATGAAGATCAGGCCTAATTCACAGATTGACGGCTAACTGCTAGACCCTGCACTTTTGGTGGGTAGGCCAATTTAATTGTTTGCAGCTACTTACCTTCCACCAAATCCTCCCACCCCCCCCCCCACACACACACACACACCAAAATATTTTTGGACAGATTTTTTTCATTTTTTATTTTTAAAATTGCAAATCTACGGTGATCAACCTGCATAGTAAGACAAACAGGTCTGACCAAACAGTGCAGACCCAGGAGCAGTCTGATTTGGGTCTGCACTTTTTGCCTTAATACCTGCACATTTTGGGTACACCATTTGTGGGTGAAATAGATATGTTCAAAATGTAGGATGCTGTTATCTTAGTATCATTAGTGTAACTATGTGTGACATTTTATGTAGTACTATTATTTGTTTTTTTCACAGTTTGCAGTGATTAAAAAAGCCTACCTACCTACCCTCCAAAACAATCCTTGTTAATAGGCAACTGCAAACAAAATATTTTTATGCGTGGCCTGGGGCTGAGATGGGAGGGGGAAGAGGGGGACATGAAGAAATATATATTCTATAGAATTAAATGCCAAAAGTTATGTTTTAGGTTGAATCTCATAAAAAAAAATTAATAGGTTTATATCAATAGAAATGATACCCTAAACTGAAAATATATTTCCTGGGCCATTCTTAATAAATATTTGGTTTGCTGCTTCCTACTGGGAGGTTTTAGAGTTGGGTAGGTAGGTTGCTTTTTTATGCATATGCAAAATACTATTGAACAAGTTGTATTGAATACCCAGAATATAAGCTTTTTCTAATAGTTTTTGGTCAAATAGGGTCAGAAAAAGATGCAGAAATCATCATTTATGCAAGAGTTAGAGCTGAAACATAAGATATAGGCATTTTGCTCAGTAGGCAGTAATGAAAAGCAAAAACAAATCTAATTCTGAGGCCATAAAATTGTTTTGGGTGGGGGGTAAATTGCTGGGTAGGTAAGAAACGGCAAACAAACAATTTGTTTTTAATTTAAGCCCTGATTAATTCAATTCAACTTAAATGATTGCAGCTTCTGACCAAAGCAAAGAAACTTGTAATTACCAATCAGTTATTAAGTTACTAGAGAACTACAGGGAAAACCTTGATGACAGACATTAAATGATGAGCCATGATTGTAAAGGGATGCAGTTTAGTGCAGTTGAATGAGAGGTAGCCCCTCCTGTCTATCCCCCCTCCCCCTAACACACATCAACCTATTAAAGGCATTTTCACAGAGGATTTTATTGACCAAATATTAAGGACTTTATTATTATAGGTTAGGATTTTTTTTATATCATTATAAGTGTCCATGCACAAAAAATGAATGGGCCATACCCTGCTAACTGCTGGAGCCTTCACTTTATGTGGAATGTTGCATAAGGCTGTTTGTCCTTGTACATATGTCAGTTTTGCAGACTATGTTAGAATGAAAATTAACACTGTTCTACCATAAATGTTGCACCAGCATCAATGGGCTTCATATTAATTAACACCTGTTGTGCCCTCTCATTAGAAGCACCTCAGCAAGATCATAGATATTTCTAATAATGGATCACAAGAAAAGTCTCTATGGCTGAATAAGACAGAATTCCCAAAATTGCTTTCATGCCCCAGCTGAGTCTTTGTAAAATCATATAATAAAACAATCACTTGTGGAAATGTCTCCAGATTTTTTTCTTATTATGAACATATGTTGTAATTTATTTTGGATATTTATTTATTTATACTTATAGGGAAAACACTAAAAGGCAAGGTCAGACTGATGTGAATATAATAATTTAATCAGAACACTATACATTTACAATACCTATATAGTAGAAATTTGTTCATTTGAAATTTGTGGAAATGTTTATTTTATGTTTGATCAAAAGCAACTGTGATGAGAAAAAATATCTTTAATTAAAGCAAAACGTACTATTTTATTGTTCAAAATGGGGTATCTCCAACAAATCCAAAATAACTGTCTTATTTCCTTCACATTTGTGTTAAGTTTCATGAAAATATTTCTATAGGTTTTTTTGGATTCAGAGCATATGGACCTTGTTCTCTGCACATCCTCTGATAATGCTTTATATTTGTATAAAGTTTAGTGAAAATCTCTTTTACAGTTTTAAAGTTATAGAACAAATATGATTTCCATACTAAAATTTATAAAGGGGCATAATTCCATAAAAATTGAAGATGGAGTTACAGTTCTTGTTCACTGCACATTGTCTGATGTTTTATATTTGTACCAATTTTCACGAAAATAACTCATATAGTTTCAGTGTTATGGAGCAAACACAATTTCCATACTTAAATTTGCAAAGGGACGTAATTCTGTAGAAAATGTAGACAGAATTCCGGTTCCTATTCTCCGCTTATCAAGTCATGATGCTTTATATTTGTACCAAGTTTTTGCGAAAATATCTCATTAGTTGCAGAGTTCTGGAGCAGACACCTTTTCCATATTTAAATTTACGAAGGGGCATAATTCATAAAAAATGTAGGTGGAAATAATATAATGGATCTTGTTCTCTGCATGTGGTCTCATGATGATTTATATTTGTACCAAAGTTTACGAAATTATCTAAATGGGTTACAGTTATTGAGCAAACACGATTTCCATACTTAAATATAAAAAAGGCATAATTCCGTAAAAATGTCGATGGAGTTACAGTTTTTGTTCTCTACAAAATGCCTGATGATGCTTTATATTTGTTCTATTTTTTGCAAAGATATCTCATGTAGTTTTGGAGTTATGGAGTGGACACAATTTCCATACTAAAATTTACAAAGGGGCAAAATTCCGTAAAAATGTAGGTGGAGTTACAATTCTTAGTCTCTGCGCATCGCCTGATGATGCTCTGTTTGTACTAAGTTTCATGAATATATCTCGTACATTTTTATAGTTATGGAGCGGACAGGATTTCCATTTTAAAATTTACTTCCAAGTGGCATTAATCCATAGAAACAGTTGGTGGAGTTACAGGTGTTGCTGTCTGCCCGTCGTCTGATATTGCTTTATATCTATACCAAGTTTTGTGACATTATCTCGATTGCTTAGAGAGTTATTCAGCGGACTTATTTTCCATACTAAAATTTTCAAAGGGGCATAATTCTGTGAAAATAATGTAGCTCTTGTTCTCTGCACATCCTCTGATGATGCTCGTTATTTGTTCTAAGTTTCATGAAAATATCTCATATAGTTTTAGAGTTATGGTGCGGACACGATTTCCATACTAAATTTACAAAGGGGCATAATTCCATAGAAAATGAAGGTGAAGTTACATGTCTTGCTCTCTGCACGTCGAATAATGATGCTTTATGTTCGTACCAACTTTCGTGAAATTATTTCAATTGGTTACATACCATACTAATTTTTTTCTAAAAATATGTAGGTGGAGTTACGATTCTTGTTCTCTGCACATCCTCTGATGATACTCTATATTTGTTCTAAGTCTCATGAAAATATCTCATATAGTTTTTTGTGTTATGGAGCGGACACGATTTCCACACAAAGGGGGCATAATTCAATAGAAAATGTAGGTGGAGTTACAGGTCTTCCCTTTTACACGTAGTCTGCTGATGTTTTATATTTGTAACAAATTTCGTGAAATCATTTCAATCGGTTACAGATTTATTGAGTGGACACGATTTTCACATTAAACTTTGCAAAGGGGCATAATTCCGTAAAAAATGTAGGTGGGGTTACGTGTTCTCTGCACATCCTCTGATGATGTTCTATAGTTATACTTAGTTGCATTAGAATATCTCATATAGTTTTTGAGTCATCATGGAGCGATCATAATTGCCATACTAAAATTTACAAAGGCGCATAATTTCATAAAAAAAAAATAAGTGGAGTTACGGATCTTGCTCTCTGCACAACGTCTGCTGATGCTTTATATTTATACAAAGTTTTGCAAAAATTATCTCAATCGGTCACATAGTTATTGAGCGAACACGATTTGTGACAGAAGGACGGACGGACGGACAGACGGCCAGGGCAAAACAATATGTCTCCGACCCCTTCAGAGGGATACATAAAGATAATATAAGAGGACTTTAAATTGCTGTCATTATTTATTGTGGAAAATGAATGCCTTTAGAACTTATGACATACGTACTTACCAAAACATTCACACTTACTTGACAGAATAATGTCTCGACGACGCAATCACTTAGATATCAGTATGAATTTTTAGTATATATGACGTCATTGGTCTCGGAGCATGGCAAACAGTGTTTGCATGTTCCGAGAATTTTTTCATGAAACCCCGTTTGCAAATGGAAAGATTTCCGCCTCCAGCAGGGCTTGCACCTTCGACCTCTAGAACAGCAGGCCAACGCTAAGCCTTTTGAACAACAAGGGCTCCACGTTTGGTACTAAAATGTGGGATGATGTATATAAACTGAGTCATATAACTGGCACACAAGCATGGAAGTTGCTTTCGAAAAATAACAAATTGCTACCCAAAATACAGTTTTAGTTACTGGTTACCCGTCAAGCGCAGCAACTCAAACAGAAGCAGCACAATGACTGTAATCCCAAGCCTGTACATTGTATTTTTAACCTTTTGGTCATGTTTATGATTTTGCAAGTTAAAAGGCCGAATTGAGAACTATCTGCTCGCACATGCTTTAAATCCTCCATAGTCCTATTAGTGATAAAAACGTCTAAACTGAAATCTTTGCAGAAAGCTGTCAAACCATCACTTTTAGTAATAAAATGTGGGTTGATGTGCATAATATAGTCATAAACAGCAAAAGGTAGTGAAAACAAGTTTTTAGAAATCATTAAATCGCTCCACAAAATACAACTTTCTGTTTTGGTTTCCCGTCTAGCAATACTATATAAACGAAGGCGGGACAGTTATTCGGGCCCCAAGCCTGTACAATGTATTTTTATCATTTTTTAAAACTTATTGAAATCAAAAGTAGATCATTTAAGTTGAAAACTAAAATGATCCAAATATGTTTAAACCCTTTCTTAATGAGAAACTCATGGAGTTTTTATTCATTTAAAGCTGGCTAATCTCGGTCATTTACAATGACGAAACTATAGTGAGAAGCTTGCAGCAATACCTCATAATACAATTTTCATGCCGATAGATAAGATAAAAAAGGGTAGGTTGGAGTACAAATTTGAATAGAATGTAGTTTGCGTAAATAATCGGACACCTGAAGTATATCTATAATGAGCTTTTCCATTTTTCAATCAATTCTGTCAGAATATTCAAGGTACGATTACTCTATTGGTGGTATAAATTCATAAAATATTTTATCGTAAGGTATCGCTGCAAGGTTCTCACTACAGTTTCGTCATTGTAAATGACCGCTATTAGCTTACTTTGAACAAAGCAAGCGTCCATGAGTTTCGCATTAGGCTTTAAAAACATATTTGGCAACTAAACTGACCTACTTACGATATCAATAACTTAATTACAATGGTATGGTCCACTGTCAGTTTCTCAAGTTTGCTTACACTGAATTGTTCAACGGGGAAATCAGAAAAGGAAATTTATATTTTGGAAGCAATTTTATAAGGTTTCATGAGATCAACTTTCCCTAGGTTTTGCTCATTGTATGACTCTATATGCACATCAACCCACATTTTATCCGGAAATGCGGGGGAACAGCCGTTCAAAACGATTTGAATTTAACCTTTTTATGAATAGCAGGACTAAGGAAGACACTTAAATGAATGACTACTCTGTAACATACAAAATTTACGTTTTCAAATTTTTAACACAATTTACTGCATCCAAGGGCACATAACTCATTTTTCAGAACATTTAAAGAACAAGAGGGCCATGGGGCCCTGAATTGCTCACCTGAGTAAAAAAGTCAAATGTCAAACTTGGTCCATCATTTTAAACAAACCTGATAGTAAGAAAGTGTCAAAATATGAGAGACTTTGGTTAAAGATCAAACAATAACTTGACATCTATCGCTAAAGTATTCATGTACTCATTTATTTGACTGTATTTATTAACTTTCAGACAAAAATATTATACAAGTTCCATGAACTCTTATATTGAAGCATTTTTCAATATAAAAACACCAGAAAGCAAGTTTGACATTGTCGTAAAATGGCAAGTTGAACCCACACCGTACATTCGATCTTTAACATTTTGGTGAAAAGCACACGGGTACGGAAAATAAAGATGTTTATCCAAGCACGCGCTTTTTGCGCGGGTAAGTCATTTTCTGGTGAGCTAGCTCGATTTGTTCTTCAATATTTATAGTGAGAGTTCATATTGAGTCTCTTTCTCCGAAACGGTGCAATTATTTGAAAATAATTCGAGGCCATTATCTTTTTATTCGGTTGCCAGGTGACGCTAAATATACAGGAAATGGCAGTCGGTATATTTTGATTTGGTAACGAGTATAACAGGCGGCAAGTACGGAAGACACGGTCGTTTTCATTCATTTTTGTGGTACGGGTCTATCACTAAGTACCACGTTCTAATTGCAAATTCATATTGGCCGTTCTCTGTGAAAACCGGGCTTAGTGACATTACGTAATAATTACGTTGAACATTAACGGATGAAAAACACCAAATTTAATGATGACTTTTCGGACCTCTATTTATTTCCATGTAAATACTTTAGGCGTTGAGATATAACAAAATCCAGGGATAAATATGATAATGTTGCCATGACAACGCTTATTCCACGGTGACCCCAAAACCTTCAAATCATGTGGTATACCATCACAAAGACCTATAATTGGAAAAAGAATGTTAAATCATGCAAATTCATATGTGTGCTATGAAATACACATTGAAATTGAGCATACACACTTTTTTTCCGAGTTATTTTGTGTATCAAGCACCGAAAGCTTGTTGAAACAAACGTCATTACGTTGCTGTCAAAACATACTTGTATGACGTTAGTATAGTCATATAAAGAAACTGCACTATATGTGTGCTTCTAACGTCTATATCTCAGTAATGAATAATGGTAATCTTCTCAAATTTTCAGGAAAGGCTTATAAAAGCTTAAACGTTTCAGTGATGCAGTTAGTTGATTTTTTTTATTATGTTTGTGTCATTAATCCCCGTTTTCACAGAGACTGGCTCATATGTAATGCCATTTTCATTCCTAAGTTTATATCTTAAAGACCCGGGGTTTATTTACATGTACTCATTTGTCGTGGTCAGAATTGTATTGTATCCTGAGACTGGATTTTAGATAACCAAATAATTGGCATGCAAACATAATTATCTGTCAGTAACATAATGACATCTTGAATCATCAAGCTTGAGAAAGTACTAATAAACCTCGATTATCAACTTCAGTGACACCAGGAGAACCTGGTTAAATCTTAAAGACTGTAACCGACCTGAAAGACTTAAAGCTGTCACTATGGCTTAAGCCTACTTGCTAACCTGCTTGTTATCAAAGTTTCCCTCCGTTTTACAAGGGTTTTAATTTTTTGAGAATTTAATGCACCCACGAGAAAGAAATCCTTCCAAAAGATTTACCCCAAATGAAAAGGACAGATGTGTTTCCCTTGGAATTGTATACCTATCTAACTGAAGCTCCGCTTGCCGAACTATTATGCTCTGAATGGAGAATGTGTGCATGCTGTTACGTCATGCGCAGTTCTCTTCTGCTACTTGACAACGGCATAGTATGTTCTGTATGAAAAGATCGGATATCGCACAACAATATACGAGGGGCGTTCGAAAAGTGATGCAAATCGACAACCAACATAAAAACAGAACTTCTGATTGCAAAAACACATAAAGCTATGATATGCGTAGGAAAGTCTGCAAACACGGGGTATTTTTTAAAAAAGGGCGTATTTTTAACTTCTTTGAAAGACGTATACCCTAAAGACACTGCAGAATTTCAGTTTAGTTGGCCGTAGTTTATATATCAGCAGTCTTTGATTTGTTTTTATTTTTGCTACATAAAGACAATGCCTCGGCAATATTGTCCTGTAATTATCGCGGAAATTATTTATAATCCGGGTTTCATACTGGCCCGGAAATATGGATTATGTAGTAGCAAATTCCCCATTTCTATCAAAAATTAAATCAATTTGTAATAAAAACAAGTGTATTAGCATTCAAAATCTTGTCAGCAAGAGCATTTACATGGGTCAACGAAAACCTGTCAATAAAGTCAAATTATTGCCAAAAACGACGCCTCAACAAGCTTTTAAAAATGACGTTAACGTATATTTCAATAACTTCATAAGAATGGCGCATTGCTTTGCAAGGAATAAATCGATAACAGTTGCCACCCTTCTAACTTTTGTATGAATATTGTAGGCAACAATGGACAAGTTACTGACAAAGATTAATTTTGTATTTGCAACGATATTTGACTTGAATGCCCCACACTGAAATATTTTACATATTAAATTAGCCGAGTGGTATGACTGGGGCCTAATAAAATGCGTTGTAAGTCAATATGAAAAGGTGCCTTTGTACAGCGTTTGGCATCATTGTAAAGACAATATAGAGTGTTTTCAGCATATGCATAGCATTTGTACCCAGTATTCCCCTAAACAAAGTTATGATGCCATTTGCATTACTTTTCGAACGCCCCTCGTACTTTTTCTTCTTTTAACACAGCATGCTAACAGCGTCTAAAAACGTTATGACGACGTCAATGTAGCGTTATGACATCGCAACAACCTTGTATAGATTATAATAAGGAGTCATAACCTTGAATCGACGTCGTTACAACGTTGTTTTGACGTAGTGTGCCAGAATGCAACGTCTCATTATTTGTGAAGACCAATAGGGTTTACTT
Source organism: Ctena decussata (assembly GCA_963989385.1). Lineage (NCBI taxonomy): Eukaryota > Metazoa > Mollusca > Bivalvia > Lucinida > Lucinidae > Ctena > Ctena decussata. Next base: position 1,955,888 of record OZ022504.1, on the reverse strand, counting down.
GGCATTTTTAATCTTACAAGTATGCATAACAACAACTCACGCACATGATACTTTTAGCCACAGTCTCACTGTCACGTTTTAAGGGCTAGGTTTTACCACGTTTTAAAACGTGGCAAAGCGGCAGTATTCAGTGTAAAACGTAGGAATATGTATATAAATGTAGCTAAATACGTGGTCTATTTACGTTTTATTTAGAATGTTTAACTCAAACATGACATTTTGATATACGTAGTGTATACCTAGTGAAACGTAGCAACACGTAGTTAAACGTGGTCAAAACGTACTAAAACGTAGTCGAAACGCATTAAATACGTACAAAAACGTAACAAGAATAACCTAGGGGTCCTCTAAGCCTCAGTCTCACTGTCACGTATTGAGGACTAGGTTTTTCTACGTATTCAAAACGTACCAAAACGGGACTAAGCGTATAAAAACGTATTGAATACGTATTATATACGGATATAGACAGCTTCATACGTGGAATAGCTACGTTTGAATTGAAAATTCAACTTAAACGTAGCATTTCGGAATACTTACTGTATGCGTAGTAAAAACGTATTTAGGCATAGTCTAAACGTACTAGAACGTAGTTGAAACGTTTCAAATACGTGCAAATACGTAGCCATACGTGAAGGTCCTCTACGTACTCTACGCATTATATACGCTTTTCCCCCGTCTTAGTACGTTTTGTGACGTGTATTCTGTGTTTTATTACGATTTGGTATGTTTTCCTATACCTTTTCAAACCTCACTTTGACTAGGCATTTATACCGGACACTACCTAATAGCCCCTAGTAAAATGTACGGAATCGTAGTAGGTAAGTAAACTTTTCTCATTCCTTCTGAAAGCGGGACACAAAGCCGTTTGATAACCGGGCAATACGAAGTAAATCGTAGTTAAACGTATGAGAAACGTACTAGACACGTAGTAACACCTAAATACCTGCAAAATGAGTACACACGTAGGACGGAAAATGCAGAACAACCTAGCCCTCAAAAGGTGACAGTGAGACTGGGCCAGAACCGATTGTATATATATTGATGTTGGACTATTGATGGTTTAATTTATCATTAAAGTTTGAAGCAGCCAGATCCTGATCTATCACAACTTAATGTAATAAATGATATAAAATACGAAATAAAAAACAACGTGAAGTAAAACGTATAAAACTGCACATTGGAAACTCAGACTCAGAATAGTCACGGTAACAGGTTTGCGCTCAACAAAATTATATATGGCCTTAAATAAACTGAATATATGCACAGGTGTGTCTGAGCAGGCAACCTTTGTATTTGTCTTTAAACATATATTCGGAAGAAAAGAGTCATTTACGCGTTGTTTTCCGCCTGGGAAATAACATGCTATCATATTTAATGTATTTGAAGAAATATGATCAGAATTATTTGCTTGATTTCATATGAATCTAAACGGGATAGGAGCCAAGCAGTATAACGTTTCTCAAGCGTGATACAGCTGCTACTTTGAAGATATTATACCCCCTTCTTACAGTCTTGTTGCGTGCCAGAACATTCACCAAGTGCTATATCTCCATTTATTAAGACTTAAAAGTTCATTCTCATTTCCCTCTACTCTCGGGATCATTATCAGCTTCTCAAGTCTGTTTTGATAAAACATTTCAGGTAACACTACATCAACTTACGATCTACATGTACATCTTGTTATCTTGAATTCTTACTTCCTGATCTGACAAAATGATGTGAATAAACTTAAATCTATTCTTCTTTGCGGGTGATTTTGGATGACAGGGTGAGTAGTTGATACATTGTCTTGTGTATGTCTCTTAATAATGCATGAATTAGTCTTCCCGTACCGGTCTGTCTAACTTTATTTGAAAATAAAGTTATTTGAAAAGTCAGACACGACAGAGAGACGGACTCAATAACTATCCACAAAACATATTTTTTAATTTACAGGGACATTCCAGTGATTCCTATAGGAGGTTCGATCGCTAGGATATGGTAACGTACACTCGTGCAAAGATCAAAGAATAACATTTACTTCAAATAGAGGAATTTCTAATCAGTGAGTTCTAATTAAAATTTAATGACTCGCGATTTCGTGATGCAGAGTACAAGTATACTGAAAGAAAAATAACATTTCACATACAACAGTACTTCCGAGCTATATAGGGAACGAAACTGATACACATTTATAATGAAGATTGATATAGAGAGATATAATAAATCAACTATGCCGGTAAATGCTGAAAAATATTTTTGGCCCGTGCGAGATTCGAACTCACGACCTCGACAAATCCGCCTAGCACTGCACTATGCGTCACCGCTACCAACTGCGCCACCGAGAAAACCCAAGAAAGAGTGTTCGGGTAGCACTGATATAGGTAGCAGATAATGCACTACACGTCGTCTGCCGCATCCAGAGGATAATTTGCACTTGAGAACTTAATTAGACATACTAGTATATCATTCATAAAAACTTTCATAGGGACTGATCATGAATCATCATGCTGCACCTGAACTGGGCAATTTGGGGCGAAAGTTTGGTATGTATATTTCCGTGACGTATCAGACTAGTTCTTAAGGCTATTTTCGTGAAAGCCATAATTTCCTTACTTGCCGAAATATGCGAGAGCACTTAGAAATTTCATTTTTAACTGAAAACTGTCATTAAAACTCCGGTCCATTGAACCATAAAGGACAGACATATTATTGTATTACGTGGTGGGTGCACGACCTGCATTGCAACATAACAGCTCTTGGGGCAGCGCAGTCTGGCAGGAACTTTATTGCTGTACATTTTTTTTTCGTTTACTTGTGGAATTCTTGCTAGACTGTGCATGGCGATGTGTCAGGTCTTGGTCTTCATGGGTTGTAGAAGCGCGTTTTATTATTGTTATTATCAGTTTGTATCAGTTATATTAAACACTTGTCTTACCGAATGACTGATGTATAATATTCCTACACTGATTTATATATATTCCAGATCGACACAGTTTAAAAATTACACGTTTTTCTCTTTTCCTATTTCTCATGTATCAATCCATTTCAGTCATAATAATATTCCATATCGAGAAACTCGTGCAAAGACGTCATGCCATTTGTCGTCTTGTGATTCAGTATACATTTACTATATGTGAATGGAGGCAACCACGCGTATTAAGGTGGTGATTTGTGGTATATACAAAAATCTGAATAAAACTATAACAAATAGGACATGCTGTTTGAAAATGTGTTTTTATATGGAAAAACTCAAAGGGTAATTTTCTGCGCAGAAATCTGAAAAACAAAATCTGTTCTTGAAAATGTACTTAGCTCTGAAGATACTTTGATGAGTTAAAAAGAGCGTCCTAGCAATTCTTCCTTCCAACTCTTTCTCAAATTGTAAGGTAGACTAGAAAGAAACAGTAGATTTATCTCAAATGCCTGGCTATGATATACTGCATGTACACTTACTGCATTCATGAAATACAGGTAGGTCAGTTATACCTATATCATACTCACAGTATAAATAATATATTACAATGCCCATTGCAGATGTGTTATTGAAATTATTGAACCCTGAAAATAGACTCTACTGTGTAATTTACACAAATATTTGGACACCGGCCACACCTTTTATTTTACCTGCGCAGTCTGATAGCGTGCACAAAAAGAGAAAAAATAATTGCTAGGACGCTCTTTATAATGCATTAATTTATGTTCAGACCTTGTTATATTTTCAATAATGATGGTCATTTTTTAGATTTATTCGCACAAAATTATCCTTTGATCTTTTCTTATATAAATCCTTTTAAACATCAACAAGTCCTGCATTTTGGGATTCTGAACTGTGAGAAACAACATAAAGAAGGCATCTGTTAAGTTTCGGGAAGATCTGTTGTATTTTCAGTATTTTATGCAGATTTTTGTTTTTGCCCCATATCAATGACAATCACCACCTTCACTCGGTCGAGACCTTGTCTTATTAATTCATTTATTTGTTCTTTCTGAAGACTATTTGCCAAGTGATATGATTTTATTTACTTCTTCATTTATTGATGTTATGTCAAACGGAATGCGAGATTGTGTTGTTTCACAATTTTTTTTCTTCCTCCCTTTTTTTTAATTTTAGTTGTTGTTTCTCCTATATTGTTTTTATTTAAGGCTGACTGAATTCTTGACGACTATACATTTATTAAAGTGAATTACGCACCGTTTATTGTATGGAAATTATTATTCTCCTCCCCGTGGAGATCAAGGCTCGAAGTGGAAATAGATGTGTTTTTTTCATGTAGGTGATATGTTTTGCTTATATTTTTCTAAAACATATGGAGTGTAGGTTTTCGAATTTGCATTTATGTGTTTCATAAATTAATTCGTTTACACTAAAAGAATATTCACTTAGATATCGGCAATCGACTCTCGTTGTCTCTTATAGTGATACTTTGAAGAACACGCTTGCGGTTCTTTTCCAGTAGGCGCAAAGTGCTGAAGCGGCATTGAATCGGAATTGATGCAGCCTCACGACGCTGGATCAACGTGGATTCAATGTTGATTTGGCATTGTGAGACCAGTGACACACCGACAGTCGGCTGCAAATGTATGCTTCAAATCACACGCTATTTGCTTATATCGGTAATTGCAAACTAGGATACAGGTTTATAAAATTCAACTTTTTTCTGAATTCTATTTGTATAATGCACTTACATATGAATTTAATATATTCGTTTTTGTATATTATTATGCAAATGAAATAAAGTTTAAACCAAAAATAAGCGGTCATACACTAAATTTGTTTGCCTGTAGTGAAATCGCTAAACGGGCATATCGCCCCGCACGCTGTTCTTTTGTTTTATGATTTCTGCTCTAGACAATTGAGCCTACACAAAGATTTGTTAAAGAATTTACATTCGGTCACCCAAGTATAATCTTGACTTACAAAAACAGATATATACAAGAAACGTTGATGCGAAGCATCATCACGCCGGGGAACTTAATTATAAATTTCATCTCTTGTGCTTGAGACTGTGGTCAGGCTAACGAATGTTGACACTAGCAGAGGTAGAGCTATGTGAGTAGGTGTCGGTAGCTTTCATCTGCTGTTCTTGTATATCTGTTATGAACCAGTGGGAAGATATTTGATAGATAGGCATCAGAATTGCTCAGGATTTTTGTCCACCTGGGACGAAGGCTGCAAAAGAGCTTATATAGGATAGGTAGTTCCTGGTCTTTGCATACTTTTTACCTTTGTCTTCCGTCGTCGTCCGTCGGTGTCCGTCGATAATTTCAAACATTTTTCCTCTGAAACCACTGGGTCGATTGCTACCATATTTCACATAGAGCCTTTAAGGCTTGCGGGAACGAAATACTGTTCAAATACTGTGGGTCACATGACCAATATGTCCGCCACGCCCTTATGGTGAAAAGCTTTAAAATCATTCTCAAGAACCAAGAGACTGATGGCCTTGAAACTTGGTATGTAGCATTGGAAACGAAAGGACTACCAAGATTGTTCAAATGATGATCTTGTGTTGACCTGACTTTTTTACAGCAAGGTCAAATATGCTTTCTCGTACTTTTATATAGGAACAGACAAGAATATAAGATTTCATCGGAATTGTTGAAAATGTTTGCCTAAAAATTGGTCTATACAGTAAATTTGTAATGAGTGCATGAAGATTTGTGATTACAAAAGGTCAAGGTAATTCTTTGATCTTTTACCCATGTCTCTTATACATTGACAATTTCAAACTCCTCTTATTAGTAATAACCAAACAGTTTACCCCTTGAGAGCCCCGAGTTGTTACATTCATAGTATGGCAAATAATATACTAGTGCGCCGAAACTGAAAAGGTGCACTAGAATAGGCTAGAAAAACATTAATTTATGCACAAAAAACAGCATGCCTTAGAGAAGAAACTTCCTGATATTTGCTGGGAAAGAGAAATCAAAGAGTAAATGTTAATTTGTAGTGAAGCGCATGACCAATATAAAGTGCGTCGAAACCGGTCAAATGACTGTAATGTTGTTCGATTTTAACTGTGCTACCGCAACTAACTTTAAATGATATCAGCCATTTCATGTCGGACTTGTCACAGTTAAATAGGCATACTTCTAGTGTTTTGTTACTGTTGATATAAATGTATATAAATCCGATTGTTTTCATATCTGAGCAGTCAAATTACATTTCAAAATCAGATCTTCAGAAAAAAATCATTTTTTTGCCTATTTTTAGGCATTTGAATATTTATTGATTTTGAATTGAAATATTTGATATTTTATATAAAATATATCTGACTCAATGATGGGCCCGACATCAAGCTGCCTTATTTAGTTGATTGGGGCCTGATTTCGCCTTGTCTGTTGCTTGCTTATCCGGTGTCCAACTGATACTTTTCGTTTGCTCCGGTTTTTCAGTGGTGTTGCCTGACCTCCTAGGAGTCTCCTGGAGTCGCAATACGTTCTTTCCGTTGAGTCCTCATCTCTGATTCATCTAAGACCTTATTCGTGATTTGTTAATTTCCGGTGTTGATTCATTGATGAGTTAGAAAACCTTCATGCGGACCAAACAGCTAACATAATGTTTCAAACCACTGCAGAAACAGGGAGGGGGGCGAGATATGGGCACAGTAAAACTAGTTTAACCCACCCCCTCCAGTTATCTATTGCTGACCGTTCTAAGGCGGTACTTCAGTTGCGGTCTCTTGGTGTTATATTGTGTTGTGTCTGCTTGTCTATTGTCTCTGGCGGTTTGGTCACATGTATTGCTGCCCCATCTGCCCTCTGTTTCGGTTTGTAGTTACAATAAAAAATAAGTAAAATATGCTGTTATTGGGGTAGCTGAATGACAATCTGTTTAGGAACGAGCTGCTTATTCTGTTTACTGTATGTGTGCCCTTCGTAAACGTGTGTCAATTTTCGAGTGTATTTGCTTCTTTCCCAATTGGTTTTGAGAGCGGGAAGTGTGATTGGATTGAGTTAATTCCTGACCATTGCCTACGGAATTTAAACATAGATCTTTTACAAATTTGCGTAGATTATTTATAACCTGCATTGTTTCTATCGGGTTCCAAATGTGAAATCTATCCGACAGACCCAAATGAGAAAATACGGAACCAGTCGCAGTCGTCTGGGAAAACCCTTTACATTTACCGCAACAAAGCAACAAAAGTAGGTGTGAATATTGCTTTTATCTTCTTTCTTCCAGATATTTTTTCAAACTAGAATATAATATTTGTTGACCCCACAGATAACCTCTAAATCTGCAAAAAAACGATGGTTTAGAATACAGAGTCCCACTCACATTGATTGTTGACTTAAAACAAAACATTTTAAACCATTCAGAGTTCTAACTAGGTTTTGTATGTTCGAGTAAAAATACCTCACCATACAAATTAATAAAAATTTGCAAATAGTTGGAGTCAGAAATCATAAAGTTGGAGTTGAAAACTCCAATTCCGGAATTTTTAGATACATAATTCATGTAAGTTGTTTTACTATACACCTTTCATTCCTTTGCATACCTTCAAAATTATTTTGCCGCATAACTGTTGTTCTTTAAACAAGAGTCATTCTAGAATTGTCAGACAGGGAAGGGTTTTCACTTTTCAAACAATTTCATAATTGTAAGTAGAAGATTTGGTCACAATTTCATAATTCTATGAAACAATTCATAACTACCATTCTGCAATTTAGTAAAATGTTTTTCACCTACAATATCCATACACAAACAATTTGCATTTAACCCAACAAAATAATAATTTTTAAATTCTCATAAAATTTCTTTAACTGTATTTGTAAAAACACACATTAGTATTTTACTCAATTTTCATAACACTGCAGGGGCACCTGTTTTTCTTTTCAATGGAGTATATAGTAATAAAAGGCAGATTCAACTACCAAATCAACACACAATCAATTTAGTACTGATTAGTATTCTGATCAATTACACTATGTGCTATTGAAATAATAGAAAAGAAGGTGTTCGGCATGTCTGCTACTACCATCTTTACCAAATACCTGTATTTGCAAAGATACCAATAGAAATCAATCAACTAATCCTTGGTATTTTCAATAATGTCTAGAGACAGAGAGAGTGAAATTAGACGCCTGTTGTCCACATAAAGTTTAACTTCTGAAAATATTATTTGTATCATTTCATTTCAAATACAGACATCCAGACTTTTTGGTAGATTGAACGCTGATTCATGTTTCACAACTGGTATTTACAGTCAAACTAAATCTCTCCAGTTTGTTCTCATGTTTAACATTTTTCAAATATTATATTTGGTCTATGAATGTCTTCGGTATACATTGAATATTGACTGCAAATGCTGGTCATTAAAGTAGGTGTTTACGCAACAATCCATTTGGTGCTTAGTAAATGGCCGAAACAGAATGTCAATCTTCATTTCAGGACAAAATGACCCAAAGTTTCTGCCAAAGTCTTTCTTTACATCGCTCACTTTATTCAAAACAAAACATTAACTACCCAATTTTTCCAAACAAATCATTCTTTTTAAACGTTTCAGTTCATTTCTAAGCTTTGGAAAACAGAGATATGACGGCCCGGGAACTCTACGAGAATTATTTCTTATGATGAACTATGCTTTGGGAAGAAACAACGAATGATCGATCTGGTAAATTTTTCAATCCCGCATCAATATCCAAGATAACATTTCTCAATTCAAGGCTTACAATGGTAGAGTTTAAAGCTGCAAAGGGGGGGGGGGGTCTCCAATAGGGCCCTTTTCTGGTTACAAATGGATTTTCTCCAAAACTCACCAATCTCTACTTGTAAGTGTTGGCTTTCGTATACTGAAATACTGATCTCATCGAAATCATCGTATTTTGAGTGAAGCGCAGTGTCAAAGTGGGTGGGGTAATTCCACCCCATACCTTACCATGTATCATTGTTTTCAATTATCTCTATAAGTATTAGTGGCTGATTGACCATTAAGATTTGAAATAATACATGCATATATGCTAATTAATTGGGTTATTTAACTTACCACTGATTGCTTATTCAATACCAATATATGAGCTTATAAGTCGTAACAGGAATTTTACTTATTTTTGCTTCTCCAAATTTACGAAAAACCACAATTTTTCTTTATTTGTCCAGATACACAAAGGAAACTATGTAATTATATTGATATGACAGTGTACAAGGGCCATCCAATAAGTCCTGCAAACGGCCAAGTTTCAGGCAAATGATAATTAAAAACGAATCAAGCAATCCACAATCCTACATTGCATCTCTTCTTCTTTCCTGTCAATAATGTCCAGAAACGTCATGATCTTGCAAATGGCGTTGCTAGGCAACTGAAGAATACTACCATTATGGGTGCGGCGGTGGCTTCTAGTTGTTTGTTTAAGATCCCCTGGCTTCGTTCAGAACCCTTGTAAATATCTGAAAATTGCTGGGAGATACAGAAATTATTTTACTAAAGTATGTACACGGTACCAAGGTTAAGATATTGCCGTCAGTCAAGATATAATTATTGTTCAAAGGAAGATCACCATGTTTTTCGGGCAGTTAAAATATCATATAAAATGAGTATGTGAAGAAGAGGCTTTCACAGCAGATGAAATGTTTCGTAAATTGCAATTTAATTTGTTATCAAAGAATAGTCCCGAGATGCTGAAATGTAGATATTAGAGAAACTATAAGCTTCGTGCCTTGTTTAATATCGTTTGCAGACTTAAGAAACCAGAGGTAAACGTCAAAAACTAAAATTTTGCTTAAATTCTGTAGTATTCTCTTGTTGCCTAGCAACCACGTTTGTTTGGTAATAAGAAGTGATAATTGTCTCTTATTTGAATTCTTAAATATAAGGCGATTACGTTAGAACATGAATTCTTGTAACTTGAAAGAACAATAAACATATATGCAGGAGTTTTCTTCCCCTAACCTCTTGTAAATGACGTCATGTTCGTGTAATTTCACCGCCAGTGTCGCTTACTCCTTTGCATTCAAAACCCTCCCATATCTGAGTAAGGAATGGCACATGTATGATTTTTAGCACATATGTATATTATATAAGTAAGCTGTTAATGGTGTAATTTGATAACCCTACCTTAATTAATAAAGCAGTAATGGCGGCGTTTGCAAGACTTATTGGATGACCCTCGTACATTTCAGAATTATGAGAAACCTATCCTAGGCATATCAAAACCTGAATTATCTGCCCTTTGATTTAAGAAAATATAAGTTATTAAATTGGAAATGTAAGATCGAAATTCAACACTGGAAGGTATATTTCTGATGACTCTTTTGCTCGTGTTTCTCATATTATACTGATTGTCGAGCTTTAAATTCCATATGGTGTCCATGATATTACACAAGAACTGTAACTGAACATCAGAGCTCATCCTGCTACATGCCACTTAATTCCATCACATTCAAGATATCATTTTCCGACCCAAAGTTTGATTTATGGATTTTATTGATTTTACTTACTGAGATATCGAATTTTATTGAATACCTTACTTTGAAATTTAAATGTCCCTCCTTTCATTTAAGAGTTACCTCCCTTTGATTATTATTTTAGGCTATTTTTGTGTATACCATAGCTTGGTAACTGTTTGAAATATATGGATGAAACCTTATAGTGGTCTACATTATTACAAGACAATGAGTCGCACATAAGAATGATTTCTCCTCCTTTCTTCATTTTGGAGTAACGTCCTTTTGATTAGTATTTTACTCTATTCCCATTTACTCCAAAACTCCTTAACCCTTTAAAATATTGTATAGAAACTTTCTAGGAATATGTATATAATGAAGCAATGCATCCTGAATAACAACCACAACTCCGGCTTACTTAATCCCTAATTTGTGTGCCCTTAAATAAACTTCCTGTTTATTCTGTAACTCCTTAATCGTTCAAAACGTTTTAAAACAACTAAATGGTGCTGTGTATATTGTCAAGGGTTTATATTTGGACCAAGAATGGTAGCTCTAGTTTACTTAGTTTATGAATAATCTCCCTTGTTTGGCTTTGGCATTTCTAAATTTAACGGGTTTATTATTCACCGCTTGCGAAGCTCTTGTTACGTTTGGTTAATTTCACAGATTCTCTTCTTAAAGGATATTCTTGTATCATTTCTTCTGGCAACTTTATGAACATTTTCACACTAAAGTTCTCCTCGGAATATGTTCTTTGGTAAACAGATCTCCAACAGCGTCTGTGAATGTCTTTCATCTCTGCATTTGTTCTGGTGACATGGCCAGCCCATCTTAGCTGGTCCAGTTTCAAAAGGGTATATATGCTTTGCATCCCTGCCTCTCTTCAGGACTTTCTTATCCTGTCTCGCCATCTGAGTTTTAGGAGTGTCCTCAGACAGTTTATGTTTAACATTAGGATGGTCACCGTCAGATATATAAACAATTTTGCGTGTGTTGGGCAGGAGGGTCTTGTACACTGTCTCTGTCGTTAGATTTCAGTGAGACTTGTAAATTCTAAACAAAGGTATTCAACATCATTTGATATATCAGTAACTAAAATCCATAAATCAAACTTTGGGTCGGAAAATAACATCTTGAATGTTATGTAATTAAGTGGCATAAACAAGGACGAGCTCTGCTGGTCAGATACAGTTCTTGTGTAATATCACGGGCACCATATGGAATTGAAAGCTCAACAATCAGTATATTATTAGAAGTAAAAAGTATGCAAAGACCAGGAACTGAAACAATCAAAATCCAAATCCAGCCCTCAAACCATAGTTGGAAACAACTACGATTACAAATAATCAAGATACAGAGAACAATTGGCCAACCGAGTGGGCAGCTTGTTCCCGAAAGGTGGCCACTCAGCAACCCAAACCGAACCAAAAATAATAAGAACATACATAAGGTAAAACATCACAGAAACTCTGACACCAAAAACAGGCAACAGAGAACCACAACAGAACTACCGCCTTGGAACGGTCAGTAATGAATTACTGGGGTCTTAAATCGCTTTTACGGGCCCAACCTCACCCTCAGTTTCTGAAGTGGTACAAAACATTTAGTTGGTTGTTCGGTTCGCATGATAACCTTTTAACTCGTCAATGAATCATCACGGTAAACACATAAATCAAATTTCAACACCATGAAGAAGCAAAGACGAGGACTCAATAGATACAACGGGCTGTCTGACAGGTGGAGATCCCTGGCCTGCCAAACAACCCCACTTGAAATCTGAAGCAAAAGAAGGTCACCAGTTGAGCCCCGGTGGACCAAGCAACAGACAAAAAAGGCTTGAGCAAAAGAGTCATCAAAAATATACCTTCCAGTGTAGAATTTCGGTCTTACATCTTCAATTTAAATACTTATAATTTCGTGAGTCAAGGGCATATAATTTATGTTTTGATATGCCTAGGATAGCTTTCTTATAGTTTTCTTATAATTCTGTAATGCACACTATCATATCAATATAATTACAAAGTTTCCTTTGTGTATCTGGACAAATAATGAAACATTGAGGTTTTTCTTAAAGTTGAAGAAGCAAAATGAAGTAAAATTCCTGTTACCATATATAAGCTCATAACAGGATGAGCTCTGCTGTCCAGTTACAGTGCTTGTGTCATATCATGAGCACTATATGGAATTTAAAGCTTAACAACCAGTATAACGTTAGAAACATGAGCAAAATAGTCATTAACTAGAAAATGTGTTTATGAAACACTATGCCCCCAACCATATGCTTGTCTCTAAAGAAGGTTCATCCAATAATGCTTGTACCTTTGTACCATAGGCTTACAATGCACTAAGTCGAAAAAGGGGCTTAACTCAGTCAAAAATTTAGGAATTGTTTTCGAAAGTTAATCAGGTCATCTACACCTTGGGCAACATCAACCTGCAAAAATCATGATCCTAGCATCAGGGGTTCTCAAGATATTTTGTTCACAAGGTTCCATAGGCAAATAATGCACTAAAGTGAAAAAGGGGCATCACTCGATCAAAAATTCACAAATTATTTTCAAAAGTTAATCAGGTCATCTACACCACAGGCAGTATCTTCCTGCAAAAAATCATGCTCCTAGCATCAGGTGTTCTTGAGATATTTCGTTCACAAGGTTCCACAGGCTTACAATGCACTAAGTCGAAAAAGGGGCATAACTCGATCAAAAATTCATGATTTCTTTTCAAAAGTTAATCAGGTCATCTACACCACAGGCAGTATCTTCCTGCAAAAAATCATGCTCCTAGCATCAGGGGTTCTCCAGATATTTTGTTCACAAGGTTCCATAGGCTTACAATGCACTAAGTCGAAAAAGGGGCATAACTTTGTCAAAAATTCACGAATTTGTTTCAAAAGTTAATCAAGTCATCTACACCTTGGGCATTCTCATCCTGCAAAACCTCATGATCCTAGCATCAGATGTTCTTGAGACATTTTGTTCACAAGGTTCCACAGGCTAAGTCGAAAAAGGGGCATAACTCTGGAAATACATGGCTGGCGGAAAAATAAAAAAATACGGGTATGCTTATTTCCCATACTGATCATGTGTATAAAGTTTCAAGTTCCTAGCTCTTACTTAGCTTGACTATGTGTAAAGGTACCTTTGTACCATAGGCCTCAATGCACTAAGTCGAAAAAGGGGAATAACTCGATCAATAATTCACAATTTTTTTTCAAAAGTCAATCAGGTCATCTACACCTTAGGCAGTATCTGCTAGCAAAAAATCATGCTCCTAGCATCAGGGGTTCTCCAGATATTTTGTTCACAAGGTTCCATAGGCTTACAATGCACTAAGTCGAAAAAGGGGCATAACTCGGTCAAAAATTCACGAATTTGTTTCAAAAGTTAATCAGATCATCTACACATTGGGCATTCTCATCCTGCAAAACCTCATGATCCTAGCGTCAGGGGTTCTTGAGATATTTTGTTCACAAGGTTCAACAGGCTAAGTCGAAAAAGGGGCATAACTCTGGAAATACATGGCTGGCGGAAAAATAAAAAAATACGGGTCTGCTTATTTTCCATACTGATCATGTGTATAAAGTTTCAAGTTCTAGCTCTTACTAATCTTGACTATGTGTAAAGGTACCTTTGTACCATAGGCCTCAATGCACCAAGTTGAAAAAGGGGAATAACTCAATCAAAAATTTTAATTTTTTTTTTCAAAAGTTAATCAGGTCATCTACACCTTAGGCAGTATCTTCCGGCAAAAAATCATGCTCCTAACATCAGGGGTTCTTGAGATATTTTGTTCACAAGGTTCCATAGGCTTACAATGCTCTAAGTCGAAAAAGGGGCATAACTCAGTCAAAAATTCACGATTTTTTTTCAAAAGTTAATCAGGTCATCTACACCTTAAGCAATGTCATCCTGCAAAAAATCATGATCCTAGCATCAGGGGTTCTCGAGATATTTTGTTCACAAGGTTCCATAGACTAAGTCGAAAAAAGGGGCACAACTCTGAAAATACGTGACCGGCGGAAAAAAGAAAAAATACGGGTGCGCTTATTTTTCATGTATGTGCCACACATAAAATTTCAAGATCCTAGCGAAAGCAGTTCTTGAGTTTCCCACCAGCCAAAAAGTGTTACGGACGGACTGACGGACAGACGGACAGACGGACGGACGGACGGACGGACAGACGGATGGACAGGCCCAAACCAATATGCCCCCTCAACTTCTCCGAAGTTGGGGGCATAAAAATATACCTACCAGTGTGGCATTTCGTTCTTTCATTTTAAATTGTATAACTTATATTTACTTGAATCAAGGGCAGTAAATTTAAGTACTGATATGCCTAGGATAGTTTTTGATTATTTGTAATTATCTTGATTATTTGTAATCTTAGTTGTTTCCAACTATGGTTTGAGGGCTGGATTTGGATTTTGATTGTTTCAGTTCCTGGTCTTTGCATACTGTTTACTTTTCTCATAATTCTGCAATGCATACTATCATGTCAATATAATTACAAAGTTTCCAATATATATCTGGACAAATAAAGAAAAATTACGGTTTTTCGTAAAGTTGGAGAAGCTAAGATAAGTAAAATTCCTGCTACCACTTATAAGCTCATATATTGGTATTGAATAAGCAAACAGTATTAAGTTATGTAACCCTATTAATAAGCGTATATGCTTGTACTATTTCAAATCATAATGGTAAATCAGCCATTAATACTTATGGAGATAATTGGAAAAAATGATACATGGTAAGGTATGGGGTGGAATTACCCCACCCACTTTGACACTGCGCTTCACTCAAAATACACTTTCGATGAGATCAGTATTTCAGTATATGAAAGCCAACACTTACAAGTAGAGATTGGTGAGTTTTGGTGAAAATCCATTTGAAACCAGAAAATGGCTCTTATGGAGACCCCCCTTTAAGGAGTAGCTACACTTCAGAAACTGACTGAATCAGATCCCAAACCCTATCCCCAACGTCAAAGGGAAGGATTGACAAAGACATCCCAACAAACAATAAATTACAAGTGATAAGCCGAGTCAGCAGGTTTTTCCCAAATAGGTGGCAACTCAGTTATCTTTATTGAACTAAATAATTTAGACCAACAGAGGGGTTACAACAGACTAAGCAAATTATACGAAAAACATTTAACAATTATTTTTACCTATTTTCTATTTTTATTATAGAAGGGTCAAAATGAGAACACAATAAATTAAACAGTACCGAACATAAAACAAATGCAACCGCAACGAAAGTACCGCATTGGGACGGTCAGTAATAACCACTGGGGGGTTTAAACCGATTTTACTGGGCCCAAACCTTCACCCTCACCCTCCGCCGCGTTGCACACAATTAGTTGGTAGTTCGGTTCGTATGGAGGTCCCCTAACTCGTCGGAGTCATCACAGCCTGTAATTTTTTATCTTTTATTTTTAGAACTAATGTTTCTAATTTTAAAGAACACAGTAATATAGCTAAGAACCGGGTATACATTTCACCACATTCGTCAATTATCACTATCAATACAACAGTATTTATGAAAAAAATCAACTGTCTAGAATTTCTGGAGGGATGTAAATTATTACCAACAAGAGAAAAACACCTGATTTTATAAAGATTATTTACTTTTCTATGCAGTTTTTAGCTGATGGGAACAGATTTATCGTGAAAGCATTACTTAATTCTACTTTTACAAATGATTTAAAAAGAAAGTAAAATTTTTCGGAAAATGGTCAAATGGCAGACTTGGTCACTTTAATTTCTCTGTGATACACCAGAACTTAAATATATAAAATGACAAGCAGACCTTCGAGTTCTCCACGTACTCGATCTTCAAATAGTTCAATTTTTATGTTTATATATCTTTATCATTTTTATATTTCTTACTTTTATCATTAAGATTAACCATGTCGCACATTTGACCATGAATGAAGATATTAAAAATCCGTATAAAATATGAAATTAGAATGTCATGATGTGTACATCTCTTAAAGGTATACTCCCTCGTATTTCATTACGAAATAATCACAAAATTATGAAACTGGTTAGTAGTATGCAACATAATTAAGATTTGTTCAAAAAATCTTCAGCGAAAACATCTTTGTTACGGAGGCAGAGACGATATATCAATGCATACCCTTCTTGAATATTCACGAATATTTTATCGTCATAAATTGATTGATTCCCACAGGCGTTTCTGCAAGCATGTTTTGAATTTTATGATTGGTGGAGTAAATAACGATACAATAGCATTAACCTCTAATCTGTGCACGTGAGTTCTTTTCAGCCAATAACTGTCTGAAGTCGATTAAAGAAAGGGCTTACAATTATTCATGATAAACCTTTAACCTGATTAACTTTGATTGCTGGGCGTATCCAGTCTTCATTTTTGGCGGGAATGGCGACCCGCTATGGCCGCCTTTTTTGGTATTTTCTTAAATTCTCCTATTTTCAGTGACAATCACAAATTATAAATTTGGCAGATAAATGTACTTTTAATAGCAATCATTATCATGCCTAGGATATACTCATTTGTGAGAAATTTAAAAGTTAATAGAAATATTGAGGGTGTAAATCTTTAAAGAAAAAATGGCAAAAAAATCCATCCTCTGCTGATAGTTGAACCAGATGTTTTATGATTATATAATATACTGCTGCAATCTTCCGTTGCATTAATGAGTTCTTCTCCATATGTGGTATCAGTAGATTTACCTGGGAAAATACTTGAGTACTACTTTTTCTGAAAAAAATGGTTTCCGACCTACTGGCATCGCAACAGTGATAAAATGATATACTATATAACTCATACGTCTATAATTTTCACAGAACTGGGCTAAAGTGATGGATATTTTTTTAAACATCTCCACTTCACTTTTAAGGCAGCCATTCACACATTTTCTTCCGACTGTTACAAGCGCAGACGTTAGTTTCATCAACCGTTATTGTCATATTTTTTTTCAATGGAGCTTATTTTATTTTTCTTTGGCGCTTAACTAATTCCCCGCGCAACTCGTGTCAGGCAAGGAACCTCCATATGGCTGACTGATTACCGTTTGCAACTTTGGATCACGGAGTCATGTTTCGAGCCTTTCTCACTGAATCTGTGCACAGAGTATTCCATAATCACCCTCAATGTTCCTACTATGACTAAACACTGTTGAATAGGCAGTAAATCGGCATGCCATCCATGTATATGCCTGCCATGCTTTTGAAATGGTCGGTCAGAACGCTGTGACGGTGTTGGCGCCGAAGTGTCCCTGTTTGTTTTCTTTGTTTATTGTTTGTCTTCTACAATCGCGCTTTTCAGAGAAGGAAACCTGGGCTAACAACATATTTGTTCGTAGACAGTTTTCTTTGCGTCATCCGCACGTGCTCTAGCGTGGACATTTGGCGGGACCCTGCGCGTGTGTTAACGTGCGTGCGAAAACATTTAAATGGGCAGTCGGGATGCATGGACAAACAGTTGAGAAATATTTTCATGAGTTGTATAATACATTATATAAAGACAAAATATCAAACTTATAAATTTGAGAATACGGGTTGAAAGTGAAAAAGATAGGCTATATGATCAGGAATTGATACAATCAAAAGATCACATCCCGCTCTTAAAACCAAAATGAGAGAACACAAATTCTGCTGAAGTAATTTTCCAAAGGATACGTGAGCACAGGATGGCAGTTGCATGCGCTGTTTGTGCTCACGTTCACACATGACTCACGAAAATGGCCGAGCGGTGTTCCGATTGGTTCAAATCAAGTTTCTATCGACATCTTTCACGCATCTAGATGACGTTTTCGGATATTAATCACATGAAACATCAGATTGTGCAGGTGCGCAGTCTGTTCTGCGGTTTTTCTGTTCCACTGTAGTGTTGCAATTTACCCAATTTTATGCGCTATAGCCCATCCGTAACCAGTTAAACGAATAGAAGAAGATTCAATTCAGTTCAGTTTAGTTCTCCGAACGACGTTCCCCAAGTGGTTCAGTGGTACGTAACCATAGTTGCACGCACTTGGCGCCGAGTGTCCGTACAAAAGATAGAAGAAGAAAATCACTTAACTCGTTATAAGAGCAAATCCTAAATATCTACCATGAAACAATGTCAAACCGAAATCTGCAAATCAGCCTGCGCATTGCGCGCAGTCTGATCATTCATCCGTGACGCAAACCAATGGAATATTTTCTGTGATCAGTATGAATAGATGGGCTTGTTTCGGCTCAAGTGTAAGCAAGGGACAAACAATGAACGCACTTTCTGGTGGACGTAAACATTCCAAACGAAAGTTATTAATAAAAAAGAATGATCCCTGCAATAAGAGTGTGTTCAAATAGTACTGTGCACCCGGGGCTGCATTAACAACATGGGGGACGCTGACAGCGATGGGCATATACATTTTAAAACGGCAAAGGTATGTAAATAAATAAATGATCCACGCAATGAGCAAAGTATTTTTAGCGAGTACGATGTGCGCAGTTGCAGGCCTGCAGATCTGCGCAACGTCGGTTTGTACAATTCCATATAAACATCAAACACAGTATAATCTCGCGTATATGTACAGGCTGATCAGTGTCTTTGCTGTTCGCTATGTGATAAGATTGTGAAGAGATATGTAATCAATGGCAGTATATCCCCCCTGACGTGTAGCAATTTAACACTACAGTTTGACAGCGATCTACAGGTCAATTTTAATTAGGGCCACTGTTCCATTGATGGGGCGGTTACATGTACATCAAAAATGAAATAAAGTACGAGTACTTGTGAAATGGGTATCCTATTGTTATGGTTATATGCCGCCAGGGACGTGGTTTAGCTGGTACGTTTCTTCTGCTCCAGAATGTCAGTGTTGCTATTTCTGTTAGTCCTTCTGTTTGTTTTATCTTAGTTTCAATTTTGAGTTCTATGTTCTTGAGATATAACACTAATCAGCTGGTGGTCTTCCGATCGGGCCGAGCGACTGGGTGTCTGGTGGGCCGAGACGGGACCGGGGGCTCGGCCGCGGGCCGTTTGGGCCCCCCGGTGGTTTTTTTGCTGGCTGTTCCGAAGCAGAACTTCTGTTTCGATTCTTTTTGGTTGTTTCGTGCGTTGTTTGGCCTTTTGACTGTCTTGAAATATGGTCTGTCGTGTTTGGGCTAGTCCTGGCATTGGAAGATTCACAGTGGATGGGTTTCGTTGTTTAATGTTTGGCGTATAATTTATTCTCATTGTCTGGGTTGGTGCCTTTTGAGGAACTGTTGTGTGGACGGTGATAGTTTTTGTTGGGTTTTAGTCGGCTGGGCGTCAGATGGACCGGGGCTGGAGGGGAGGCAGGGGTTGGGCGGCCGCAGGCCGGCTGGGTACTCAGTGGCTTCGTTACTAGCCGTCCCGAGGCGCCAGTTCTGTTTAGGTTCTTTTTGGTTGTTTTATATGTTGTTAATTGCTATGTCTGTTGTTGGCGTACTATGTGTGATGTTGGGGCTGGTCGTTGGCCGCCTGCGTTAGGGCCGGCGGTTCGCGTGGCTGCCGCTGGTGTAGTCTTTGGTGGTGGCTGGTTTTGGTTTGTCTCTTTCCCGCATGGTGTCTTGAGTTAAATCTGAACTTGAATTGTGTCATTTCCTGAAATTTTTATCTTCTTATCTTTGCTATTTCTGAGAGTCATGTTTGTTGTATCCTACTTTGATGTTGTTTTTCCCCCTTGTTTCTGAGATATTACACATATGAGCTGGGAATCTTACAGGCAAACGGAACAACTAAGTGTCTGATAAACTAAATCAGAACGAAGGGCGAGGATATGTTGACCACCGAATTAGCCAGACCCCCCCCCCCCCGCCACACAAACACGCACAGTCATTTCAGTGCTGGTCGTTCCAAGGCGGCACTTCTGTTTTGTTCTTTTTTCTTGTTTGTTTTATGTGTATTTGGTTGTTATGTCTGTTATGGATATTGTTTGCGATGTGAACTGTAGTAATGGGAGCGTTTGGGGATCAAGTACTTCGCATGTGCGGCGGCCATCTTGGAAGACGTAGTTTCAATATTTAGTAACAGTCGGCCATGTTGTTCTTTATAAATAGTTACTCATTTGCATATAAGCAGTTTGTGGAAAAAACCCATCATCAATCCTATTGACCTGATAGGTTAGGAGGTCTGCGCATCACGGTCTACTCGGTATAGAGAGCTTGTGTATCAGGTCTCTTATCTACCAGACGTTTTGTTTTCAGTGATTCTTTTCATTCGATTAAGATCCAACAATGTAGAGAGCCGATTGAAATACAGGATCTCAGGGATGATTTTGAGAGTCAGGTCCTTGTAATTCATTGATATTGGTAACAAGCAACAATAAAATTAAACAGGCAGTCTGCCATAGTCTCGGACTGAATGACTCTGAATCCAATTTAATTTAGTTTCAGAACGTGTATCTATAAATAGATGTTGACGGAAGTAACTACAAATAATAACGATGTCATGTGAAGCGATTCCCTACGGCTTGCGCAATAAAAGAAAGACCCAGATCAACAAGCACTCCACTTAAAGCCTACATTTAGAAGAGCGGTCTGATCAGGGTCTACTGACATACAGCGTTAGTAAAAGGAAAGAATTGCTATCTTAGAAGCTATGGAGAATGGTGGCAAAAATGGACATAGTAGAGTTGATTTTACTGAGAATGTACCCATCTACCACTTTTTGACTGGGTGCTTCGTTGCAATGGTTGGAGTTTTGTGCTGTTTAAAACATTAGTCGGATCGACAGGCCATATTACAGTCCGTACACTTTGCATTTACCCTCGACGCAATGACACAAAATTACTCGTGCATGTCACAATATATAGCCGCTTAAATTAAATACCATTCAGCTCAGCAGATAAGTAATAGGTCTCGCGTTTAAAAATACTTATTGGTATTTGTAAATCTGCCATAAAGCTATAAGTACTTTAACATGTTTAACTTGCGACCAGGGAAGTTAGGAAGAGGTGGGCATTTTTAAAGATATAGATGGGCTGCGTAGCGCAATCGGTAGCGCATCTGACTCAAGAGCCAGAAGTCCCGGGTTCGATACCCGGTCCGGTCACATACTTTCGTTTCTCCTTCCGCTAATTTAAGAAGGGCAGTTGTCAGTTAAAGGTGAAAGTAAGTGCACTTAGTACTGGTTAACGGCTTAGGAGGTCTAAGCCTGCCCAGGAATAGTGGTGTTAGGTTAACTGACCGTCCCGACATGACCGTAGCTGTTTACCGTGATGTTAAATCATTTACACAATATAATGTTTGTTTTAATTGGTTAAATCAGTATTTTTTCTTAGCAAACTTAAAAGATTAGATTAGCTACCTTAAGCATTTTTAAGCACTTTTACAAACAGAGTGGCTCTTGTCATAAAACGTGAGAGCATGTTTTTAAAATACGGACGCGAAATAAAATCTAGTTTAATACAGACTGATCTGGATCAAACCGGTTTACATATAGCGCGAAAACGATTAAATGTACCCATTCACCTGTGGCAGTTACTCACAAACCGCACTCCATCTGCCTCTCACACATCCACTTATAAAAAACATAAACAGACGAAGAGACACACACACACACACACACAAAGACATTCCATCACACGAACAAACCGCACTATCTCTCACACTCACACATAAACACATACACAACTGGACTCACACACATACACACGTGCACAAACCACACTCACATACACACACATACACACACACATACCACACTATCTCACACCCACCCACACATATAAACATGCAGACTTACAGACAGATATACAGACAGGCATACAGACAGACAGAAAGATGCACGCACACACACAATAACAAGAGGACCATTGGTCCTGTAGCTCACCCGAGTCCATTCAGCCTCAGTACTCTAGGGTAAGTTACTCTAAGGCCATCGGTCAACTGGTTCTGGTGAAAAAGATTTTTTAAAGGTTTTAACCATATATGGGCATGGAGGACATGTTGGTCATGTGACCTGGACATTTGAAAAAATTTTCTTACCCTCAAACCCCTGGAGGCTTTATATAAAGTTTGGTTTCAAAACTGGCCCAGGGGCTTTTGAGGAGATGGTTTGATATTGTCGAAATGACAGAGTTCTGGGTCAAAAGTCAAAGAATGACCTTGATCTCTTGTACTCATAAATCTTCATGTACTCATTAAGATGACTGTAGATATCAATTTTTAGGCATAAATCTTCAAAACTTTCCATGAAATCTTATGTTCTAGCATTTTCCCACATTTGACCTTGCCATAAAATAGTCAAGGTCAACCCAAGGTCATCATTTTGAACAATCTTGATAGTACTGGAGATCCCAATGCTAAATACCAAACTTCAAGGCCATCGGTTAATTGGTTCTGGAGATGAAGATTTTTAAAGGTTTTTACCATATAGGGGCCTGGCGGCCATGTTGGTCATGTGACCTGGACCGTTTGAACTAATTTTCATTCCCTCAAACCCCTGGAGGCTCTATACGAAATTTGGTTACAATTGGCCCAGTTGTTTTTGAGGAGATTGTTTGATATTGTCAAAATATGAGAGTTCTGGGTCAAAGGTCAAAGAACGACCTTGACCTCTTGTACTCACAAACCTGATGTACTCATTAAGATAATTGTATATACCAATTTTTAGGCATAAATCTTCAGAACTTTCCAAGAAATCTTATGTTCTAGCATTTTCCCATATTTGACCTTGCCGTGAAAAAGATCAAGGTCAACCAAAGGTCATAATTTGAACAATCTTGATAGTACTCGAGTACCCAAACCTACATACCAGGTTTCAAGGCCATCGGTCAATTGGTTCTGGAGAGAAGATTTTCAAAGGTTTTTACCATATATGGGCGTGGCAGCCATATTGGTCATGTGACCTGGACCGTATGAATAAGTTTTTGTTCCCTCAACTCCTGGAGGCTCTATATGAAATTTGGTTTCAATTGGCCTAGGGGCTTTTGAGGAGATTGTTTGAAATTGTACAAATATGAGAGTTCTGGGTCAAAGGTCAAAGAATGACCTTGACCTCTTGTACTCATAAATCTTCATGTACTAATTAAGATGACTGTAGATACCAATTTTTAGCCCAAAATTTTCAACAGTTTCCAAGATATCTTATGTTCTAGCATTTTGCCATAGAAAAGCACAAGGAAGAAAATTTGACCTTACCGTAAAATAGGTCAAGGTCAACCTAAGGTCATAATTTGAACAATCTTGGTAGTACTTGCGTACCTGATGCTACATACCAAGTTTCAAGGCAATCGACCTACTGGTTCTGGAGAAGAAGATTTTTTTAGGTTTTTACCATATATGGGCATGGCGGCCATGTTGGTCATGTGACCAGGACCGTTTGAACAACTTTTCGTTCCTAAGGTCCCAGGAGGCTACATATGAAATTTGGTAACAATTGGCCCAGTGGTTTCAGAGGAGAAGTCGTTTGAAATTGTTGACGGACGGACGGACGGACGGACGACGGACGACGACGGACGACGGAGCCTGACCATACTATAAGCTCCCCCGGAGCCTCTGGCTCAGGTGAGCTAAAAACGCACACGCATAAATACATACACAGACGGACAGACACAAGCACACATCCATACATTCACGTACACACACATATAAAAAACATACACAGACGGACAGACAGACAAAAACATGCATAAACGGAAACACACCCACACACACACTATCTCACACACACATAAAACATGCAGACAGACAGACATACAGACAGATATACAGACAGACAGGTGAAAGACAAAAATTGTAATAAAGAAAATATACCTTTCGTATCAACGTTTAACCCGAATAATCCGGAAGTATTCGTACGTCGTACGTCCACACCTTTTAAGATTAATATCTGCTAAAGTAGCTGGCCAATCTTGATCAAATTTTATGTGTAGCATTGTTGGGGTAGGGGATAGATTGTATATAGTTTTGGGACATATTGGTGTAAAACTGTGGTTACCATGGCAACAAAAAGGTCCTATAGACTTATAATGGAGAAAATGTTGTCCGGGCCCTAGCTTCTTAAATTTTAATTGCAACTTCTTGTTACTTGCAGGTATCCAGGACAGCCAAGACATCTCGGACCAGTTCGAATTTGGGTCAGGTTGAATCATTCTTTTCAGAGTTACTTGCCCTTGAGCGATGAAATATTTTCCCATAGACTTATAATGGGGAAAATGGTGTCCGGGCTCTAGCTTCTTCATTTTTGATCGCAACTTCTTGAAACTTGCAGGTATCTAGGATAGTCAAAACATCTCGGACCAGTTCGAATTTGGGCCAGGTTGGATCTTTCTTTACAGAGTTACTTGCCCTTGAGCGATGAAATATTTTTCCATAGACTTATAATGGGGAAAATGTTCTCCGGGCCCTAGCTTCTTCATTTATGATTGCAACTCCTTGAAACTTGCAGGTATTCAAGACATCTAACACATCTCGGACCAGTTTGAATTTGGGCCAGGCTGGATCATTCTTTTTAGAGTTACTTGCCCTTGAATGATAAAATATTTTCCCATCGACATATAATGGGAAAATGTTGTCCGGGCTAATGCTCCTTCATTTTTGATCGCAGCTCCTTGAAACTTGCAGGTATCCAGGACAGCCAAAACATCTCAGACCTTTTCTACTGTGGGCCAGGTTGGATTATTATCCCCTTGCACAACGAAGTATGGAGGGGATATAGGGTCTGTCCCGTACATATGTATGTATGTTTGTACATATGTTAACCTTTTGTCATCACTCTACATGTAGCTACCTCATTTATTAACCGATTTTGATGTAACTTCACACAAGTATAGGGCATGACATTACCTCGAACGAGTTTACGTTTCAGCATGATGGGGTCAAGGTCAAGATCAGAGTGGTCATTTTTAGCAAAACCTTTGTCATCATTCTAGCGTCTCCAGTTGTGGGTCGATTTCGATTTAACTTCAAACAAGTGATTAGTATGGCAATATCTTGGACAAGTTCGCTTTTCAGCATTCTGGGGCAAGGTAAAGGTCACAGTGGCTATTTTTAGAAAAACTTTGTCATCGCTGAAGCGCCTTGATTTGTGGACCAAATTCGATTTAATTTCACACAAATGTTTAGTATGACAATATCTTGAACAAGTTCGCGTTTCAGCGCCCTAAGGTCAATGTCAATGTCACAGTGGCTATTTTTAGAAAAAAAAACTTTGTCATCGCTCTGGTGCCTTCCTTTATGGACCGATTTCGATTGTACTTCACACAAGTAATAAGTATGACAATATCTTTGACAAGAACGCGTTTCAGCATTCTGGGGTCAAGGTCAAGGTCACAGTGGCTATTTTTAGAAAAACTTTGCCATCACATTGTGGACCGAATTTAATTTTATTAGTATGACAATATCTTAGACAAGTTCGCATTTCAACGTTGTGGGTCAAGGTCATGGTCACAGTAACTATTTTTAGAAAAACTTTGACATCGCTCTAGCGCCTTCAATTATGGACCGATTTTGATTTAACTTCGCACAAATGTTTAGTATGACAATATCTTGAACAAGTTCGCGTTTTCGCATTCTACGGTCAAGGTCACAGTTGTTTTTTTAGAAGAAGAAAAAAAACTTTGTCGTCCCTCTGGCGACTTCATTTATGGACCGATTTTGATTTAACTTCACACTAATGTTTAGTATGACAATATCTTGAACAAGTTTACGTTTCAGATTTTTAAGGTCATGGTCACAGTTGCTATTTTTAGAAAAACTTTATCATTCCTCTGGCAACTTCATTTATGGACCGATTTTGATTTAACCTCACACAAATATTTAGTATGACAATATCTTGAAAAAGTTTGCGTTTCTGCATTCTGAGGTCAAGGTCACAGTTGCTGATTTTAGAAAAAAACTTTGTCATCGCTCTGACGACTTCATTTATGGACCAATTTTGATTTAACTTCACACTAATGTTTAGTATGACAATATCTTGAACAAGTTCCCTTTTCAGCATTCTAAGGTCAAGGACACAGTGGTTTAGCGCCTTCATTTATGGACCAATTTTCATTCAACTTTGCAACAATGTTTAGTATGACATTATCTTTGACAAAATCTCATTTCAGCATTCTAGGGCTAAGTCAAGGTCACAGGGGATATTTGTACTGTCTGTGCAATTATCTCACCTTCCTCGTAAGCTTATTCTGTGACAAACAGGTAGGCCTAATTTTTCAATTACACCGCATGTGCTGTCCGCAAAGTTTCCTTTGTCTTTAATCAGCAACGACTAAAACAAGTAGGCGATTGTGATGAAACAATATTCTCGTATAATATGTACTTGATATTGGTTTGCATAAGAGTATGCAGAATTTAGAGTATAAAGATTTAGATGTTTCTGAGGACGCCGTCAAGTACATTAAAATAGACAACTACTGAAGACTCTAAGATATTTCACTATGATGGTGGTCTAGCACGTGTTCAAGTTCGCTTAAACGATATGTAAACGTTTATCACATAAACAAGAACCGTTACCGTTTATCCGCGTTCATGTAGAAGCCCTAGGTGTAAGTAGCGCCACTATTCAGATGAAAGCGGTGCAGGTCAAAAATTAGGTCACTAGGTCAAATCTTAGAAAATCTTAGAACAATCTTGTGTACAATCTAGAGGGCACTGCTTTTATCCAATTCATGAAACTTAGTCAGACTAATTATTTTTATGAAATCTAGGGCAGACTTGTAAGTGGATCATGTCAGGTCAAAAACTAGGTCACTAAATCAGCTATGAGAAAAAGCTTGAGTACACTCTAGAGGGCACAGTTTTGGTTCAATCTTTGATCAGAATGTTTATCTCTGTATACTTTAAGACAAAGGTGCTCTAGTATCTTCCTTTATTAACCAGCTTTGTTACCAGTATAACTTTACAGCTATATTGGATTTGTTTGACATCAAAATCTGCACTCTTCTAAAATCACTGGTTTAAAATTTGTAACAAATTAGTGAAGTGACAAAATGTGTCTGTTGACAGTAAGATGTCAGGTGAGCTACAGGACCATTGGTCCTCTTGTCATTTATCATTTACAGATAAGACGTATAGGCATTGTGATATACTTTTATTTTAAGATATATATATGAATTAAAGATGTCTTCTTGAAAATCTGTACATGCAGCGAAACCGCTGTAGAAGTTGTTTGAAATTATATTTATTTGGCTAAATCGGACTTGTTGATTTTTATATATATATATATATATATATATATATATATATATATATATATATATATATATATATATGAAATAAGAGTTGCAAAACTATGTCACTATGTCAACGCGTTTCGCTGAATATATTTAAATATATATATAAATAAAGTAAGGTTTGACGTTACATGTATATATATATATAAAGTAAGGTTTGACGTTACATGTTTAGATTTATTAAAATAAAACTATGCAAAAAAGTGTCAACGCGTTTCGCTCAGCTCGTCAGGACTATATATATCAGAAACACCACAAAAAGTCACATTTTGTTTTATTCCTCAAGCGCTTTTAGTAGTGAAACATTTTCAAGAGGTTTAGAAACAATATGGCGAAATTGTTGTCCGCTTACAACACTATCTGTTTGCATTTTAAAGAAAGGGAATATATGATATGATATGCCACAGTCCATAATCAACAAATTATAGACACTACAACAAGGATGCTACAAGTAAGCACACATATAGATAATTGTGCCCAGGCAAAACCTCCAAAATATCATATATTCCCTTTCTTTAAAATGCAAACAGATAGTGTTGTAAGCAGAAAACAACGGGAGTCGTTTTACATCAGAACACTAAAGCCCGAACTCAACGCCAAACGTACCGGAAATTAATTCTTGTTATGACGTTACGTTGTTACCCTTGACAACGTCGCCATTTTGTTTCTAAAAGTAAAAAGTATGCAAAGACCAGGAACTGAAACAAGCAAAATCCAAATCCAGCCCTCAAACCATAGTTGGAAACAACTAAGATTACAAATAATCAAGATACAGAGAACATATGGCCAACCGAGTGAGCAGCTTGTTCCCAAAAGGTGGCCACTCAGCAACCCAAACCGAACCAAAAATAATAATAACATACATAAGGTAAAACACCACAGAAACTCTGACACCAAAAACAGGCAACAAAGAACCACAACAGAACTACCGCCTTGGAACGGTCAGTAATGAATTACTGGTAAACCTCTTGATAATGTTTCACTACTAAAAGGTTATTTATTTCATTTTATTTTATTCTATTTATTTCAATCATGCGTTGAGCAAATTACAATTGTATACATCAACATAATGAATAACATGAGCCAAGACAGGAGCAAAGTGGCGAGTGTGTCCAGAGAAGACTCCGATCCAACTGGGCATCCGCCAAGTTTAATCAGAGTCTTCATAGACAGTATGAGAGTAGCTTCGATACTTAGTTACCCTATAAGCGCACAGGGAAGACCCTGATCAGACTAGGCGGATGCCCAGGTTGATCTGAGTCGTCGCTGGGCGCACATGCCACTTCGTTGGTTTTGTCATGTCTCGGCTCACATGTATATCAGGAAAACATGATTTGTCCGTCTGTGTTATCGGTATTCCACTCGCTAACTATGCTCTACATATAACTATATTTTAAAAGTTTTGAGACCAACTGTTATTCTGACCCGAACGGCGATATGAGCAGTATGTTCATGGCGCGTAAGCTGATTTTTAAAGGAACCGTCAATCCTTGCATAAGCGGCGTATGCCAGTAGCTCGTTCTGGATCTTGATGTGCAGCAAACATATTCCTGCATGCGGATTTTCTCACGAAACAACCGAAAAACATAATGCATGATTCGTCTTCGTTGTTTTATTGCCTTACGTCCACGGTAAACAGCAACAGTCATGTCGGGACGGTCACTTACCCTAGCCACACTATCCTGGGCAGGATTAGACCTCCTAAGCGGTTAACCAGTTCGCATAATTCCGCTAGTAACTTCCCTTCTTGATTCAGCGGAGAAACGAAAGTATGTGGCCGGACCTAGTATCAAACCCTGGAGCTCTGGCTCTTGAGTCAGACGCGCTACGCGGCCCGGCTAATATTGCAGGAAAGTGCCAAGTGTTTAAGAAAGTGTTGACTAAAAGTACGAAATAAGTTTATTGATAGGCATGAATATCCTAGATAGGCCTCATTTGAGAACAGACAGGGGCTGTTATACGGAGATCAGACTGTCCCTCAGTGTCCATCGCATTAGCGTCTACAACTGTTTGCTAGGCTTCCAGCATTTTGGCACATCGCCGCTTGAAGTACAAAATTTGTTTTAGATATTTTGATAAATACACTGACTGCTTATGGAGTCTAAATCTTTAGAATCAATTCGGTATTGCCATTTTACAGAACTGGTACTTCAACATGTCTAAACACTGGTGTCGTGCTATTCAATTTTAAGTGGGAAATTTACATGATTACATCTTCAAGCGCAAACAGCAGGCTACAGAAGTACGTACAATTTATAGCATATTTAAAATTCAAAGACTAGAGGGCAAACAATGAAGATTTAGATGAGGCGGCTTTCCTTTTTGTCACTTCAAAACAAGCGTCACTCTAGTTAAAAATATAAAATAGAGCTGCGACACAACAAAACCAACAAAGTGGCATGTGCGCGAAGCGAAGACTTAGATCAGCCTGAACATCGGCCCAGTTTGATCAGACTCTCCACTGTGCACCTCAATGGTAGCTAAGGGTATAAGCTACCTCCATGCAGACAGCGACGACTCTGGATACCAAGGCTGATCTGAGTCTTCACTGGGAGCACATGCCACTTTGTAGGTTATGTCGATTCGCGGCTCACCAAAGCGGAATGTTGCACGTGTGTTTCAAAAACGTATGTTTCATGACAGTAATATGTTGCATGCAACATATCTAACTGTCTAAACATGACTTATTTGGTTACATTATACCAGTGTCGTACAAAATGTGTCGTCGTGAAAATTTCCCCAGCTAAAGTCTGGGAGAAAATTTCCGAAGATTTTACGATATAATACCCGGCAACCAGCTGGAAGTCATTTTACAATTATTTTTTTCGGGCGCTGGTAATCATGGGCGGAATTAACACGCAGAGTAGGGAAGAATAAGACAGGTATTAATTTGGTCATATAGCTTTTTAAAAATATAAAGGCAATTTCGAGTGCGGTCAGTTAGTATAACTGTACCATGTCGAGATTTCTAAAAATGTTTTACAGGCAGACTCCCGTATAAATAGCGGGAATTTGACTGGCAGCTGGATGCCAGGTATTCTACCGTAAAATCTACGGCAATTTTTTACAGAGTACGCTAAATTATATTTTCATTGTTAGCCCGAGCAGTGTCCTGAAATGCGACAGGTCCATGAATTGCCCTGGTAACTGATTAAATTAAGTAATAGAAGGTCATGCAATGCTCAGGTTTATTGAGGATCTTACACGAGTAGTCATTTCATATGATATTTATGATGCAAGCCTTAGGCGAGTTTCATAAATGTTATATGATATAAACACAAATGCAAGATTCTCTTAATCGTATCACCCTTGAAGATAGGATTTTGTTCGCCTTGAAAACGAGCTCTATTTACACCCCGACATACCAAGTATGTCAGGGGATATATAGTTTTTGTCATTCTGTTCGTTCGTTTGTTCGTTGTTCGTACGTCCGTTCGTCAACTTTACGTCAAAGTTTTGCGTTAAACCGTTTTTGATTGCTCATATCTCTGTAACTACATATCCGATTATTTTTATATTTGGTTTATGATGTCTTTATAGCAATGCCGTCGATATAAACTACTTTAGCCCCTGTGCCTGGGCTTAGGGTGGGGCCAAGGGTCAGTGATTTGGACTAAGGCATTTTCATTATGTCAAAATTTTGCGTTAAACCTTTTTGATTGCATATGTCTCTGTTACTGTATTGAAGATTTCTTCCATACTAGTATGTGATTCATGATATCTCTTTAGCATTACTTTTGATCTGGAATACCTAAGCTGCAGGGTCAGGCTCATGGGTGGGGCCTGGGTTAATAGGTAGGATTTAGCAATTTGTTGTATAGTTTTTGGTTTTAGCTCTGATATATTTGAATGGATCCTAATGATATATGACTAGGTTTATTTCATACTAGTTTACGCATATGGATGCGGCTTCTGACATAAGGTTAAGGTCACAAACTTTTGAATTTTGTAAATGTATAGCATTTAAATTATACTTTTGTGCTTAAGTATGCTTTCATTAGGCAGTGGCACTGGTCGGGGGTATACGTGAGCCGATGTTCACTTGCTCTAGTTCAATAAGAAAACGCACTGTTGGCACGGATGTTGTCAATGACGTTACCTGTACGCGCCATAATGTTATTACACGTGTGAACATGCAATTTTTATGAACAACAGCGACGACGTCGTCTTTAAATAAATTGCGATACAGTATGTCCGGAAAATATTAAGAACTTGTATCAAAGTTCAGCTTCCATTTTCTTAAATTCATTTGAAATAACTGAAACTTGCTTTCGAACATTTTTGGTATTTTCGTTACTGAATGAGAAGGTTTTGATATTTTCCAGACATCTTGTTGACTGCTCTTTTGGTCGTAACGGTATGCCCATTAAATGTCTGTCTCATTGCCAAATATGGTCATTTTGCTAAGTCCGGCTAATCATACTGTGCTTGAGTATTAAACAGGCAAAGATGGCCATTTCGTTCATGACTTGCTCTTATTTCGTTAGCTAAGAAAAATGTTTTATTCTTTTTTATGTCTTATATAATACTGAAGCATCATTTAAATTCTATATTTTAGATCGCTCAAGAATGAGAATGCCCTGGAAAGTTATTCGACTGAATAGTATATGGTAGGTATTTAAACGGACTTTTATTGGTGTACATGCTCTTGAATATCTTTCTGATATATGTTTATATTTTGGACAGGGCAAATTTGTCAAATTCGGACTATCAAGGCAATCTTTTTAGGTATGTCAGATTTTGCGATATCTGGCTGGAACTGGGCGAAAAAAGCGGTGAGCGTATATATGTTGCGTTGCTTTAAACGGTGTACAAAGTTGCGCTTATGTGTCAATGACGAAGCCAGTCTAAAACCGACCACCAATATTTCATGGCTATAAACCTAAAGATTGATGAGATAAGGCTTAACATGGTCAAACTTATAAGTAATTTCGATTTTTTACCAGAAGTCTACCAAATACGGTGGTATATAACTAGAAAGTGTGTTTGTAAAACACTATGCCCCCAGTCATACGCTTGCCACTACAGATGTCAAACTTTAGATGTCTGGCATGACTTGCTCATTTTGTGACAGAATTTGCCCAAAAGTTAGTCAGGTGATTTAAACTTTAGCCCCCCAGCAGAAATAGACTTATGTTTTATACAGATGAGAAAAGGCGAAATACTCTGTTAATAATGGATGCATTGACGTGGCGCACGATGTTCGTTCAGTCGACACTTCCAGGGGTTCATTTAAGGAAGAATTTATTATCTTAAGCAGAAGATATTCATGTTGTATATCAAATGAAAGCTAAAACCCTACACAATATGACTGTGTAAGTTTTATTTATTTTACATCCACCGTTGTAAGGAGGAACGGCAAAGATATACGATTTTAAGTCCAAAATCGCATGTCCAGCGTTACATTTTACGGTCACCTCCTACCATAGGAAGACAAATGAAACTCCCGAAATGCAGAAGAATGTATCAGGTGTTTAATAGAAGTCTGTCATAATGTTCGGTTAACGCAAGTTCCGTTGTTTTTCCATAGGGGTGTATTTTAGGGTGAGAAAATATGAAGTGAATTGTTAATAGAAAATGTCCTTCGGCTGCACAAATAAACCATCGTTAGGAACAAATACAAATAAACAAGGAAGGAAAAGGAGGGTGGGTAGAATTAAAATTCATGTCGAATGCACAATGGTTGCTCTTTATGGTGAGCTAGATTATCTAAGACTGCTAGTGAAAGTAAAATTTTAACAGGCCAGGTTTAATTTCTCAGTAAGTGTCCCTTGACGTGAAAACGGCCTCCAAATTTATGAACTAGAACTTAATTTGTCAGATTTTGAATTTACGTGTATAAATTAGCGAAGTTTATATGAAATGCACTTTGCTTGTAGATTACAGAAATATGCAACTTTCTGTGTTTCGCTTTACATTTTAGAAATCAATAATATCATTTTGATATCGCATAAAATGTTCCAAAAACGCCATTTTAGCTTTTATGACGTACAGTCATTCCGTTTGGTTTGATAATTTCACTGTGAATGCAAGTCCAGCCGTTCATATATATTTCATTAAAAAAACACCGAAAAACAAGTCATCATATGTAAGTGAATTGACCATTTCTAGTAAAAGGAGATAGTTATGCTAAGCAGCTGCAGTAATTGATAATAAGGAAGTAACATAGTGAAGGGGTTGTATTATAGACAATAGAGAGAGAGGGAGAAAAGCTTTTTTAATAACTTATTCATTGAACGCCAAATCGTATGGGTGTTACAAACAGTTGCCGTTCAAGCGGTATTCCCAATATTTTGAAAAGAAAATTTCCTGTAGTTTTTCAAAAAAGGGCATAATTCTGTAACTCATGGCAGACGGAAAAGAAAAAAAAAAATACAGTCTGCTCAGAATGATAAGCACATCAAATACTAATAGTATACCAAAATTAGGGTTCTAGGCCAAACAGTTCGAAAGTCAGAAAAATGTCAAATTCAACAAATGGACATAATTCAGTCATTTTCACGGAATTTGCCTAAAAGTTAATCAGGTATTTACACCTTAGGCCCTAGCAGTAGGTTATATATGAGCATCCCAGATTAATCAGTATATTTCAATATTATGGAACAAGCTTTCTTTTAATATTTTGAAAAAGGGCATAACTCTGCAAGTTCAAGGTTGATGGACAAAGAAACAATAGGTGTCCAGTGTTTTTATATAGTCTACCTATCTATGAAATATCAAGATTCCAGCAGTTACGTTTCTTGAGTAAATGAAGTGTTATTTACGGAGGAAGGACGGACGGACAGTCAGGCTCAAACCAATATGCCCCCTCAGCGTTTTCGAAGTTGGGGGCATAATGACTAAACAGCGATTACAAAGTAAAACGACTGTACCAAGCCACTCTGAAATATTTATTAAAGATTCTTTCCTTCATGTGTTTAAGGTAATTATAAATGTCAATATGACTTGGTGGCTAAAATATACGAGTGCTTAGTATTTTGAAGTGTAACAAGAACAATATGCACTCTTGTTATGAATTTCAGACATAATCATAAGATATGCATATATTAGTTTATATTTTTGTTGTTGAATGAAAAATAAACTTTTATTAAATAAGTCATATACTACCTTTAACTTTGCCAGATTTTGGGCACCTAGAACTACATTTCCTTCATCACAAATATAATGTTTTTTGCACCAACATATAGCATAATGCACGAACTAAGGCAGCCTAGATGTATTTTTAACAAAAGTTCATTAAAAAATTAATTTTCTTGGTTTAGAGAACACCTCCTACCTTTTATACAACACTGGCAAGTATATATACATGAGGCAAGTTTACTCACCAGGAATAACCATGTACTCCTGACATCGTGAGTTGCATAAAAAGTCGGTTGGTGTTCTATTAACCATAAACATTAGTTTTGATGAAATTTTGCCGAAAAAAATACATCTCGGTTGCATTACTTTATACGTTATGCTATATGTTGGAGCAGCAGGGGTGGGGGCGAGTAACAAAATATCTTGGAGCCGCAACACCGCATGCCGCGCCTCCCAGCCCCATTTCATGGTAAAACAACAGTTATTTTGGGCCGCCGCGCCTCTCAGGAGGGTCTTCCCAGCCCCCGTTTTCGGCGTCACATGCAAAAAAATGAGAGAGCAGCAGGGGTGGGGGGCGAATGCACCGGCCGAAAAAAAGCAGATTATAGAAACAATGAGAGCCCCAGGGGCGGCCCACACCCTCAGCCGACCCGGGCACGAAGTAAAATTAAGGGCATTTCATGTATTGAACAATGACGGCAATGGGTATATCGTTGGTAACATGAAGGGAACGAACGAATACGTGCCAGTGGTTGACTTTGAGCTCTGTTCATCTCTGCGGCAAGAGCTGCATAAAGGATTATTGTGGATCCCACCTCGCGCTTCTTCGAAAGGGTTCCCTTACAAAACCTTGTAGAAAATGCGACGTAGGAGTGACGAATTCACTTCAGTTGTGTATGCGGTGCGGGTATTTTAACAAAAAAATAAAAAATCATACATCGCGGGGCTAGAAAGACAAAAAAGGAATTTAAACGGCTTGCCGCTATTGAAATTTCCATATAGATAGTTGTTCAATGTTGGACATATCTCTATCTGGCCGCTATTGAAATTCTCATTTAGACAATTGTTCAATGTTGGACATATCTCTATCTGGTCACCATTGAAATTTCCATTTAGACAGTTGTTCAATGTTGGACATATTCATTTAGACAGTTGTTCAATGTTAGACATATCCATCCGACGATATGGCCACAATGGATGAGCCAATCGAAAAGATACTTGCAGAAATGCCTGACCCTGCTCCGGAGGGCCAAAACGTTATCGACCTGGATGACTTGGTCCCTTCCCCAGTTCAGCTGCCAGGTGACGAGTCGATTGAGATCCTGAAGGACGCCAAAGACAAGTTTGAGGTCGACGGAGCCGCCGCGGTCTTCTCTACATGGAGGGTGGAAGCAGAAGACCCGCTGGACATCGGCGACGTCGAGATAGCCGATGGGATGCATGTCAGGGCTGGCCGACTGGCCTTGAATGCCCGCATGACAGATGCGAGGGCGGCAGGGCTACTTGCTGCGCTTCCTGATATCGGCGCTGGGTTCATCATGAGAATCAAATTTTTTGAGGGAGAGGGATGAAGGTGATTGGCCCATAGAAGACAAGTTTGACCCGGTCCGTGCTGAGAGGAAAAGGGGGGAGGGCATCATTGAGGTCTCTCAAGGCACAAGGTCGGGCGCGCTGACTGGGATCGACATGGTGTTCTATCAGAACGCCTACCCCGTGACCGCAGTTTTGTACGGACTCTTCCCCCTCAGAGACCCAGACACTGCCAACTTGGCAGCACTAAGAGATGGTGCCCTCAACTGTGTGGCCCAGAGGGTCACGGAGCACTTTAAAGGTACCCTGAGGGGGCATGGACTGACACCCACAAGACACCAGAAAATACAAGAGTGGGAGGAAAGAGTTCATGAAAGTGGCGCAACTATTGGCGATGTGGCCGCTCTGGAAAGTATTCTTCAGCGCCCTATCATTCTGCGGGACATTGCAGGAGAAGACATCTTCAACAGTGGAAAATATCAGAGAAGAGGCACCCGGACATATGGTAAGGTAGATCTCATCGTCTACAACGGCCACGCGTGGCCCAAGGACCTCCACTTTTCCCAGAGCAGAGAGGTCCACATCTTCGCGGGTGACGTCTGGCAGGCTATTCGGGAAGCAACCCGTGGCGAGCCATTAGCGGTCGGGCTCCTGGGCGGCCAAGACCGACAGCTCTCAGTCGATCAGTTCGTTCTTCAGGACGGCCGAACCTTCAGGACACAAGAGGTCCACGTAAGACTCCAAGGGATCTGCACCAAACTGGGCAACCCTGAACTCGATGAGAGAGCCTTCGGCGAGAACCACGCCGCAAGCATCATGGCGAAGGAACAGAACGGCTGGAAGCCGACCCCAGCCAGCCTCATCGATGACATCGAGAAGGCTTGCGTGGAGCACGGCCACGGCGGCCTCTGGAATTCGATGGAGTACGACACGAGGGACATCGTCAGCATAGACATGAAGGCCTGCTACCCAGCCTCTTTCCAAGGCATGGGCGAATCCAGGCAGTATTTCGAGCGCTTTGGTCACCCCACTCACCAAATGACGCGCGTAGCCATCAACGGCGCTCTCCCTGAAGACATCGGCACAGGCTTTGCCAAGGTCCAGGAGTGGGAGTTCGTAGCCAGCTGCCACCCCGTTATCCCCGCATGGTTCTGGAGGCACTTCGCGGAAAAGGGCTGGGCCCCGACGCCACTCCTCGCATACCTGGTAGTGACTGTTCTCCTGAAGTCTCTCAAAGTCCGCGAGGCCATTGTCTCTCTCAAGAAGCAGACCGATGTTGGCTGCCCGAAAGTCGGGACCAGGCCTGCTCTGTTATCGGCAAATTCACCCAGGGCAGCGCTGCTGACAGAAAAAAGGCTGACAAGGAGGCTGGTGACAGACCAGGGGGAACTCGATTTCTTGGTCCGTGACACGCGACAGAGCGGCACCCTGGTGGGAGCACCCCCAAGGTGCCCTCTTGGCCACATCCTCACGTATTATGATGGCTCCCAACCTCAGTACACTCACCTGAGGGCAAGCATGTTGGCCTACGCGCATGTCAATCTCATTGCGATGCTGTCAAGGTTCGCTCCAGATGAGGCGGTACGGGTGGCCACCGACAGCATTTACGTACAAAAAGCTGCATTCCACAAGGTCAAGGGGGTCGAAGCATATGTGGCCTCCCAAAGATGCACCTGTGGGGAGAACATGTGCGTCCCCTGTTTGCTCGGAGAAGCGTTCCTTCCCGCGGTTTCCCCGGCCCAGTGGCGCGATAAGGGTGAAGAGCTGTACATGCCGCAAGAGCATGCTGCCTACCTTCCCAAGCCCGAATACAAAGCGGAAAAAAGGACCTCACTCCCAGCAACGCACCGCGGCACGGCGACCCGCTGTCGTGGCACCAGTTGAGCTACCTCAACGGCGGGCGCGGGAGCGGTAAAACCACCAATTCGATTGAGCTGTTTCGCACCAGAGATCCCCTTGTGTTCACCCCGACCCATCGGTTGGCAAAAGAGATGCGGACCAGGGGCGTCCAGGCCCAGACCTATCACAGCTTCTTTCGCTGGAGCGGTCAGACTGAGTGGACCCCAGAAAGGATGGACCAGAAGTTCGTTCCCCGCGTGATCATCTGGGATGAGGTTTGCACCGTGCCCCGACCCATATTGAAGACCCTCCTTGAATGGCTCGATGTCAGAGGAGTCCAAGTCGTCTGCTGTGGCGACCAAGGCCAGCCACCTCCAATCGCAGGAGAGATGCCGCGCGACTGGCTGCTTCGGAGTGCCGATTACTATGAAGAGGTAACCACTGATCACAGGGCTAAAGAGCCGGCCCTGAAAGTCCTAAAAAGTGAGATTCGTCTCCAACCAGACCGAGTGCAGTGTCGGGCCATGAGAAAAGCGCTGCCCGCTTGTCTCGGGTGGGACCGGTTCGTGGATGTTTGGAAGCCGGGGACTTTATCCTGACCTCGAGGCAGAAGGTTCGCGACCGGGCACAGCAGCTTTTGTTCGAGCGCCACCAGGAGGCCTTTCCGCAGGAACCTGTCCCACTGCTCTACCGCCCACAGGACACGCGGAAACAAAATATCATGGTCACAATCCCTGGCAGGGCGGACCGGGAAGAGCTCGTCATCAATGACACCGTCGAGGTGCCCATAAAAAATGTCCAAGAGGTTATGGGCGCTATTTGGGGACGAGACTGGGTTCTCGGTTATGCCATGACTGTCCACGCCAGCCAGGGCCTCACTATCCATGACCCAAAAAAAGTCTGGATATCGATGATTATCTTCAGTGGCCCAATCTCGCATATTTGGCTGTGTCAAGGTAGGAGTACATGCACCAGCTCGAGAGGGTAGTCTGTCCCCCAGATGAGGGTTCTGAGGTCAGGCAACTCACCGAGCAGCAGCTCCGCAAAACCATCCAAAAGAAACTGGTGGCCTACAAGCGCCAGGACCAAGCCAAGTGGCGGCACTTCAACCTCAAGGTAAATCATGTCTTGGAGCTCAAGGAAGCCCAAAACAACTGCTGTGCTGCATGCAACATCGAGATGCTCTGGGACAGCCAGCCCAAAGACACGCAGCAATTAAGCGTCGACCGGCTGGACAATACCAGTAGTCACACCCGTGACATTATAAGGCTGACCTGTCTCGATTGCAACCAAAAAAGAGTGGCTGCGGCCATCAACGCCTAAGGACGCTGTGATGCCCTACGAGTGCGGTATTTCCTTTTCGGTGCTTTTGCATGCTTCGAACATTCATCGCACCTCTTTGTTCTCGATGTCACCATTTTCCCGGGCGTTGTTCCAACAACTTTTTACGAATTCTAGTCCATTCTACGCCCCCTCATGGTGTAAGTAAAACATATGTTGTGTTTTATATTGCCTTTTTTATCAGTAGTTACTATAAATCTGCAGTAAGCAGATGTTTTTGATAGAAGTTGGCAAAACGTTCGCAAACAGGTTTCGCTCCCATTCTGTTCGTACAAAAGTGAAAATGTGCATACAAGGTTTTCGGTCTTTTCTGCTTCTAGAGGGCAAATCTAATGCTGTCTGTCTGTATAAATTAATACATTGTTTAGATATTCTGTATACCTTATTCTCATGGTCGGCTGTGCAGATCTTGATCAGAGCAGCCTGATCTGGGTGTGCACTGCAAACATGAGTGTATTTTTTTCTAGATGATCCACTGAGTACTCTTTTTTTATTTTTCAGTTTTTACCACATATTTACACAATAAAGATGAACTACACAGATCTTCTTGTTGTTTCGGTTAGCTGGCTGTCATCGCGGGCAGCACAGACGCCATCCGGCGGTAGTTGGGTGTCTGGAGGCACCACTAAAAGTTCTTCCCTGACAAAGCCACGTGGCGGCCCGTCCTGCAAGTAATACAAAACGGGCTCGTCGGGTTTGGTCACCGAGCGTCCCAGCCGGTACACCTCAACAGACTCCACAGGGTCTGTAGCGCGTGGACGGCCACCTTCCAGCTCTCCTGGCTGGTATAAGTAGCGCATGCCGACCCCAGAAAGGAGCTTCTGCTTCTTGAGACCAACAGG
Source organism: Ctena decussata (assembly GCA_963989385.1). Lineage (NCBI taxonomy): Eukaryota > Metazoa > Mollusca > Bivalvia > Lucinida > Lucinidae > Ctena > Ctena decussata. The sequence continues at coordinate 1,915,715 of OZ022504.1, read as the reverse complement.
GCGGCCAGGAACTACAGAGGAGGGCGTTCGTGCCACAGTCTTGGCCTTGATGGCATCAGGGGGCTTTTTGTCAGTTAGCCGCGTCACTTCTCTATTCAATGCCCGAACAACAGCGGACAGTCGGGCCACCCACTCAGTCGACCTTTGACCTGAAGGGAGCTTCATCTCCTGAGCATACTGGCGCCCAAACAACCGCTCAGCCAGGGTCCTGTTCCAGCGTTCTACGATCCCTTGGTCCCGGTGGATGTCAACCCGAACACGCCGAACCTGGACAGAGTGCTTTGCCAGCAGTTGGCTGACAGAGCCCATGAACTCGCGGCCGGGATCTACCTGGAGCAATTTGGGCCACCTCAACGGGCCTTGCCTGTAGATGCGAGACAAAGCTTCAGCAACCTCTTTAGCCTCTTTCGTGGTCAGAGGCTCAGCCTCTTTGTAGCGGCTAGCGACATCAACCACGGTGAGGGCATATTTGAATGTGCGCTTCCCAACTCGGTCGTGCGGCAGAAATAAGAGGTCAGCTTGATGGACCTCGTTTGGCGTGGCGATGTCAAACTTTGGCCGTGGGATATGTCGTGGGGCGGGAAGGTAGATCTGCCAGATAGCCTGCTTTTTCAACCAATCTCGGGCCACATCTTCAGATACCTTGGCGGCGGCTGAGAGGTTTTTGATGGCCGCCAGTCCCTTCCAGTAGGCTCAGGGGCTGTAGTAAATGCTAGCAAGGCGAGAAGATAGCTTCTTATCCATATAGAATCACATCGATCAGCCTCCAGCACGAAAAAAGGAACAACTGCTGTTGTTTCTCAGGAACAGGAACAAACGACCAGCCGAAATAAAATCAAACCCGTCCTTAGTTGTGGGGCGGGTTTGAATTTTTTAGATGAAACTAAACCACACGGGTAGCGCGACTACTTAGCGAGTTAATAGACCACTAGGCCGGTCGCGGCCATCCCCAGGATGACAAAGGCGATCTCTCGATCTTTTTGGTCGTCGCTCGGTATAAAAGTCGGAGAGCTGAGGCTCGGGCCCAATGGGATCAAGCGTTTTTCCGAAGACCTGCGAATACTCGCGCATCGCTTCATCAGCGTCCTTGAATGTCTGAATGCTGCTGGCACCGGAGTCGCTTATTGATGAAATCAATACGCTCTTGGCGCTTTTTGGTCCATTGTGCCTGGGCAGCCTGTAGCTGTTCGACAGCTTTATCGTGACGCTTGCGCTCTTCGTCGAGGCCAGAGCTCTTCAACATGCTGAATAAGTAGTTCGATCCCGAGAACGCCAGGGCGTTCACCAGGGCGCCACCAACAAGCATTGCTATGCTCGCCATTATTTCATGATATTGGCTGGAATTATCCCCTGTTTAATTAGCATGTCCTTGGTTGCCAAGGCGAGAGCGACGTCTACCACGACCATGCAAACATCACCAGGTGTGAAGTCTAGCTTCGGGGGGGCTACCCCTAACGATATCTTGCCAAGCCTGGCATATCCCATTGCGATGCCAGAGACGACCGCGCTATGATAAAGCGCGTTTACGAGCATTTTACCGTCAGTTGCTGGGGTCGTCATGATTGATTGAGAGTTACTCCATAAGGAAGGGATCAGTAACCTTTAAATGCGTAGCACCTTGGGGATTTACACTCCGCGTAGCGACCTCTAATTGCGTTGAGCTATCCTGGACTTTGAGCGCCGCAGGATTGGCCCGAAAGCGCAAGACATACGCAACTGAACCTCCCGCTAGACAAACCCCTATGATCCATGGGATCCAGTTACGGTTACGTTCGTCTGAGCGTTCCGGCGGCATCGCTTCCTTTGGAGGAGCAAACGTGTTGTCGTCTGGACGGACGTCCTGACGTACTGACTCCTTCGCTGCCTGAAGCTGTTCGAGCAGTCGTCTTTGCGCTGCTTTTCGGGCGGCAGCGCCTGCACGCCCGGCGGCCACCTTTTTGGATCCTTCGCTTTCTTCTCCGTTACCCTTTCAACAGGATTCTGTGTGGGCAAAGCCCGCGTTGACACTGTCTCTCGGCTCTCCGCCATCTGGCGTTCTTCCGGAACAACTTCCGTCATCTTTGATGACAGCAGGGCACCGATGTCCAAATTGACAGTGCTTAATTGTGGTCAACGCTGCCGTCAGCGGTGCTAAGAACATGCCATAACGATGGTACAGCTTGCAGGTGGCACTGCTAAGTGCGTGCCCGACAAACGGGTCGCCCTCGAGGTCAGCAATGAGCCCTGGTTGGTTTTCGGCCGGTATCGGGAGAAACATAGATACCGTCCCCACATAAAGCTGGAGCGCTGCAGACCCCAGTGTCTTCGTCATTGCCGCCCGTAGTCTCGCCTCGTAGCGGGCGTACAGCCTCTCTATTTCAGAATCATCAAGCTCTTCGATATGGCTCGCGGTTAATGCTTTTCCGTGAGCAATTAGCCCATACCGCCCTGCTTGACCCCCCGCTGCAACCGAGACGAGCCTTTCACGATATGTTTGCACCCTTTCTTTTTCCAGAGGAACGGCTTTCTGACCAGTTACTTCGTGACAAGTGTCTGGAGAGGCACCAGCTTCGTTACGCTGTTTCTCTGCCGTTCCTCCGGAACAAGACAGCATCTCATCAATCAGTTCGTCACAGTCCATTTTTTTTCTAACTGGAACAGTTAGAACAGTTAAATGTTCTATTGCCAGGCGGCGGACCTGTATAAAATAGAGGCAGGCTGTGGCAATATGCCAAGCGATAAAAAACAGCAGCACAAAATTTGCGCCAAGCATTGCGATCAGCAGCCCTTCAGTTACTTCGTTATTGCTAAACATCGCTAAGTACTGTATAACAAACAGGCTGATCTGTCTTCAGCAGGAGTTTAGCATGCTTCGTCTCGGCAAGCTGCTTCCGCACCAACGCCCGCTGTTCTCGTGAGGGGATCACGTCATTTTCACGCAGACAGTCTTCGAATGAATCGCGATCCTTGCAATGGAACAAACAAACCGCTGAGACGAACCGATCATCTTCAATATTGAGTTGCGCATCCATAACGACAAAACGATAGATCTTCAAAGCGCCGGATGCCTCTTCTTTCTTCGATATCTGTATCGTAATTCCTTCGCTGGCATTTTTTTTTGCGGCGGCCGCTGCCATGAAGGCGGTCATCATGGCTTGTCCTGAGGTCAAGCCGCAGGGAGTACTTGCTGGTCAAAAATTCTTCCAGGTTGACATCTGCCAGGGCCAGGTCTTTTGCGACCGTTCCTACTTCGGGGCGGCGCTTACTGCCGGGCGCAAAGTACTTTTTTCCCTCGTCCCACATCTGATAAGCGCGCATCCTTGGCTGAAGAGTTGATTGGGTACACCCTCGATAGTGATCTCCACTTTTGTGATCTTAGGGTTATAAAAGGCCTCAGTCTCGCGACCATAGGGTTTTTGCGCTGCCGCATCCACGAACAGCAAATGGATTCCCTTCATGCTGCGGGAGGGCACGTTTAGGTTGATGTTCCAGAGGTTGTTAGCCTTGTCCATTGTCATCTTCCGGTGCCGCAGTACCCGGTCATACAGGATCGCATGGCGGCCTTTGTACTGGTTGTCGATCATTCGAGCCAGCTCGTCTTAAGTGACCATGTCATACTCGAGAGATATGCCTCCAATGTTGTATGAGGCAGCGTCTGTGGCCTGGATCACACGACCGTAGTCGTTAAACGTGAGTTCATACTCGAGCCGGTCGCCAAGTGCGCTCTGGTAGAATGGCATATGACTCTCAAGCAGCTCGAAGTCGAGTGAGATGAAGAAGCGATTACTGAAAGCATCTGCGATGGCCTTATCGGCAACAACTCTTGAATCTCCGTTCCCAGCAACGACTCGAATCCTTGTCGTGTTTCTGTTATCGGAGACATCGATCCCCTGATAATGACCATTTGCCCTCTCTGGGGCTGTCTTCCAGAGATCATTGTAACAGTGGAAGACATCAGAGTCGTCGATGGACATCACTTCGTTGCCGCTAATTTTGATGGTCAACTTCTTCACGATGGCACGGCCCAGGTTCTGAACCACAGTCCTGTTGGCATCTTCGCTGGTCAGCGTGATCGTGAAGGCCAGCCTCGCGGTCCCAGGGACAATCACGTCATGCGCGCCAAGGTTGGAGAACCGGACAAGCAGCTGCTGGTTTTGGTCGATGCTGCTAGGATTGTTGGTGAAGACCACAGATTGCCGCACTCCTTTGACACCCAAGGGCTCGCGGAGTGACCTATATGGATTAAGCTAAATGTGCCTAAATTTGCTCGAAGCCATGGTGTAACTGATTGAGTGGAGCCTGTATTGAACTGGCGCGGCAACCTTTAAATAAGTAGTCACTTAAGTAGTCATGGAGTTTGAAAACCCCATGTACGAGCCCGACGAGGCGGGCGATGCCTATGATGATGTTGCTTGCAACCTCCCAGACGCCCCCATTGACACACCGCTTGACATCCAGCAGCAGCTAGACACGTCCGGGGACCTTATTCAAACCTGCTATGCGAGCTGAAGCGGACAGAGCTTGAGAACCAAAAGAAACGTCTTGTCGATGTTTTCTTCAAAGATGTAAGTCGCGCCTACAAAGGCGTGCGGCCTGAAGGTAGGATCGATTACGATCAATTTGAAATCGATGACGACGGAAAAACGCTCTACTGGACGCCCGGCGACAAAAAGATCCGTATGTCCGCGAAAAAGGGGGATTCAACTTCCTGGCTCTGCAAAAACTTGCCTCGGACTTCGGACCCGGAGGTACACATGCAAGTCGAACGTGGCTGGGGCTCACTGACTACAGGTCAAAGATACCACGTGCTGCTAAAGAAGCACTCCAGCAAGGCCTCCCGAGCGATCGCGAGGTTGAAATCATCGAACTCAAGGACCTCTCCGGCGTGGCCAACAAAGCACGGGCTAGCGTGGAAGAAGTTCTGGCATTAATTAACGAACCCCCGGTGGACACCAAGTGGGTCGCCCAGGTTAAAAGGGAACTTGATGGGCTAAAAACTGCCATGACAAGAGTACGAGAGGAGTTGGCGAACAACCTAGCGAAGCTGTCAAAGGTCGATGATGAGAGAGCCGAAGTGAAACAACGCTTAGTCCGGGAGCGTCAAAAACTGACGGAAACGGACGACGCACAGATCCAACAAGATATTCGAGACCGGATCAAGAGGCTTAAGACAGAGCTCTCCGATCTCGAGCTTGAAAGATCCTCCCGTCTGGAAGCCCTCTCTAGGAACAGAGCAGATCTCTGGTCCCAGGTCAACAGAATCCGCGAGACCTTCAGGAAGTTCCTTCATGAAGACTCAACGCTGGCTGAGCGCATCCGCACCCTCTTTCGGGAGCAGGGTATCACAATTGCGAGTATCCTTACAGCAATCGGCCTGGCAATCTCGACCTTAGTGCTCGCGCTGACCGGCGGCGCAGCTATCCCGACTCTGTCTCCGGCTCCCTCCGACAAGGGCGGGGTCAAAGAGTGGGTAAAAAAGCACCTACAAGCCCTTGGGCGCGCACTTGCAAATTTGGCCGGCAAGGCCGCTGCAGCCCTGCCCGGGATCATCGGCTCGATTGTTTCATGGCTCTTAAATATGTTAGGAAAGACTGCGACCTGGCTAGCAGATAATTTGTGAGCCCTCGCCATCGCTGTGGGGACTCTACTTCTCATGGCCGCACGGGATTGACTATCGCATGGCAAGCCAAAGCGCGACTAGACCGACCCCTATCCCGGCTACGATTAGAGCTGTTTTTTCTTCCTCGTGGTCGTGTATAGATTTCTGTTTTTTTCCCAGAGACACGGGTTTTGCCGGCTCGGCCACGGGACGGGGTGGTGGACCAACAAGCCCCCTTTCGCCAGTGTCGTTTGCAGCGTCTGGTTGGGCAACAGACGTGTTGAGGCCGCTGTTTAGGCCCACACTCTGGGACTCTGTAGCGATAACGACCATGTTATTATAACCCACCTTGATGCTGACTCGGAGTAGCATATCGCTCGGCGCCATGTAGAGGCTAACTCCGAAGACAAAGTTTACCATGGAACTAGCAAATTGCAGGACACCTTGGTAACGTTTTATCGCTGAGGGGAGGTCCACTGGAGATGAGATGGCGTCCTCGAGGTTTGCTAAGAACTGCTTTTGCGCGTCGAAGGCCGTCCCGCTGCCTAGAATACCTGTAGGGGTCTGGCCCTGACAGGTAAGAATGGCCCACACGTACGTCCGTATGCTATCATTCAGCCTTTCGACCCCGTAGCGGGTAAAGCCCTCCGACTTGTCAAGTATGAACGTCCCCCAGGCCGTGTCTGCATCAGGGACGTCCTGCTTGATGTAGTCTACGTGAAAAGTCGTTAGCTGTCCGCTTTGTGAATGACATACTACTCGAGTCGTACTCACTATCAAGGGGGTGATAGCCCTGGCCGGTCCAGTAGTTGTAGACTCGCCCGAGCCCTCGGTTCTGGCCGCTGACCCTCCAATCGGAGAGCGGAGAGACGCCAAATTCATCACAGATTCTCTCGTATCCCATGCGGTCATATGAATTGTTCATCGCATCCCATCCCGTATCCTGGGGCATAGAGGTGTTTAACTCTGTCAGTATACGCCGTATCTGGTAATATACGTGAAGCTATACACGGACTGCAGCATGGGATCAGCTGCGGTCAAATGGTCTTTCAACGAAACGCCACAGCCAGCAGTGGCGCACCAGACCGCAAAGTTGACCTGGTTTGGCCAGAACTGCATTGACCAGTTTGTCTGATCCCACCAGGGGCAGACGATATTTCTCAAACACGTCAGGGTGCTTCACATCGAACGATTTCCCCTGCGCCAATTGTACCTGAATGCGGGCTCTGATGAGTGATGGCGCACTTTTTGCAGGGGTGGCTTGAAACCCCGCCTGATATTTGGCCGAGCTATTGAACGCAAACGCCTTAGTATCCATGGCCGCGTTATCATGCATGTGACGCTAACCGACCTTCAAAATGGTGAACCGGCTTATCTCGTCAGGGTCCTTTCTGTTCCCGCGGATGGGCTGGAGGTTGCTCTTTGTGAGTTGATGTACCATCACCAGTGGCGCAACATCAGCACCGCGCTAGAAAATAATCACGTCTCAAATGAACACACCACGACGGTACCTGATGGCTATTACAACGTTTGCGAGCTGAGCGAAGATGTGTTCCAGCCTTTTGGAGCCGAACTTAATTTGCATGCACCAACGGGTCGCTTACAGCTGTCTACAAAGTCTTAAATAGCGGGCTGACCAAACTCCTTGGATTTTCTGGAGACAGATTCGAACCCGGCAAAACGTACATCGCAGGTGGGCCACAGAGACTTGATGTCAATCGAGAGATCTGTGTGCACCTCGCTGAGGTGAGCTCTTCAGATATGCTTAGGTCTGTCCCCGTCGAGAACGAAAGGTGTGGAAGTGGCCGGACAGAGACATTCCCTGTCTTGCAGTATAAGAGGCTTTCGTCTGGTCCTGTTTCGCAGCTGAACATCTCACTTAGAGACACGCACGGAAGAAGGCTAAGCTTCGAGTATTTGAGCGCGACGTTGCATATCAGAAATGGCTGACGCTGGTGGCCCTGGGAGCGTCAGGAAATGTCCTGGGGTGACTTTGGCTGACCTTGATGACGTTGAAGGGTTCGATAGAAGCGGAGAGGAAGACAAGCTTTACGCTTTCCAGTTGTCTGATGGGGTCTACAAAGGAAAAAAGTTCACCCCCCTCTGAAGAGATCCCGTCGCTAAAATTCGAAGAGTTGAGCGACGTTAATACCTCACATGCCATTCCAAAGCGGCTTCATAGCCATGTGTTTACTGGGAGCAAATGGGTTGCCTTTGCAGACCCCGTCCAACAAACTGGTTGGCTCATCGACTTCAAAATCTCGTCTCCGAACGTCGTGACCGGAAAAGACCATAAACTTCGAAAGGTGCTGAATAGCGGTACAGGGCTATGCTCATATATCCCCGAGACTAAAAATGTTGTGGTCCAAGAGACACCAGGCCTAAGCTGCGTGCTAAAAACTAAAAACAGGAGACGGGGGAGTCTTAAGATGGTCTCCGAATTCCCCCCAGCGGGAATCATCAGTTTGGAGTTATCTGTGTCGACGATCATCTTTGAGCTCGTTCTTGGAGATAGGCCTGACGACTTCGTTGATGTCTTACCGGGCTTCAAGCTCAAGTGGTCACAAAAACACGCAAATCATGAGGTTGGAGTTCGTGTCGTCATTCAAAAGACACCTCAGGTGCTGTTCACGATTTAAGATATTCAGCATGAGGCTGATTTTGGCCGTTTGAACCTTGACAAGCTTTTCATTGGTCCGGTCTCCCTTAAAAGGCTTCGATTTACGCCCGGTGAGCTCTCATTTGATCATACCGCTGTCATCATTGGCCAGTAACCCATTTAAAGAGTGATAAGGTTTGACCTTATTGCATGATGACCCTCTACCCACCACTTGAGAGCGGAGAAACTCACCGCCTTCAGCATGTGGCTGAGGTGAGATTCCGTCTCGAAAAAGAACGGGACTTCACAGCTTCGATGTATAAAAAGTACCAACGCGGAGTCAATGTTGCGGACGGAATTAACACCCCGCTTTCGGTGACCAGCGTGGGCTTGGCTGCTTCTGGCATAGGGCTCTTGTCAACAGTTATCGCGGTGTCAATCGCCATAGACATGCATGCCGGGGCTATTGCGTGTGGGCTGCTTGGGGGCAGCAGTAAACTAAAAGGTCGGAGGCTCCAGGCAAAGGCAAAAAAAACACGACGAGATTCGTGTCCTGGCTGAGTCTAAGCTGAACTCAATCTCAGACCGCATTTCAGTTGCCCTGAACGACAATAAGATTACCGAGGAAGAATTTCGTCTGATCCTCTCTGAGGTTGACAAATTCAACCAGTTAAAGGCCGAGATCCGTGGGCGTCAAAAGCAAAGCGGTGGCTTGCCAGAAGATAAAAAAAAAACAAGCTATTTCGGCATGCGAGAGACGAGGCGATGATGACTGCCCGCGCCGAGTTATTAAAAGAGCTCCGAGCTGGAACCAGTGGCACCTGAGAATTTATTGCTGGCGAGCTTGAAAAAGCAAGTTGTATTTTTTCCCAGGGCGCGGCGACAACCAGGCGCTGCAGCATAAGAGGCTGGCCTGTTTCACCACTTAGAGGCATGAGGTTAGGCTACATCTAGCTATTTGCCTTTCATTGGAAGAGATTTTCATAAATAGTTTTTATATACTACCTTTTTATAACCACAAAATAAAAAAATGCTGCCCTTTCAAGTAAATGCACCCGACCTTTACAAACTCGTCTTTTGTACATCAACCAAGGTTGTGAACGGACTCGAACGGTTCAGCACCATAACACTTCCCCATTGTACGCAGGACATCCCGCATGAAACCCTAACCGAACTATACGATTTTTTAGAACGGTATTCCTCTGAAACCGACTTTGACAAACTACATAGCCGCATTTCTCCCCAATTGTCAACCGACCTTGCTTTCTTATGTGAATACATCCTCACCATATTAACAGAAGCGCTCTTCATTCCAAGTTACCTTACCAGCCAATATCCCAGGACACTCCAGTTCCAAGCCGCAACAACCTTCAACGAACAAAGAACTTCACCATTCCCTAATACCGTACCTGCTACAAGAGTATTTAGACGGATACTCTTCAGAAACAGCTATGTGAACGCCCGAAGCCCGCGAACGCCTCCTCCTCGATTCCCCACCCCCACCGCGCACGCTCCCCACTGGGTACCTTCAAGACGATTCTACCCACGTAAGGGAAATTAATATCTGGTCGTTTTCGTTCGCACAGATCCATTCGGAATGAAACATTCATATCGTACATATGTTACATTATCATTATGTCATATTTTCTTCATGTTTATTTACTTCATGTTTTTTTCATGTTTATTTTCATTTTCGGATAGATAAAAGAAAGGTACAACCTCTAACTGCTAGAACCTACCTTAAAAGGACCTAAGGCTGGCCGGCTAGCCATCAACGGGCTGGTCCGCCGGCCTTAGGTCTTTTTTTGTGTGTTATCCCCGCGCCGGCCCAGGGGCTGAGAGAGAGAACGCTTATGCGTGTTTTTTTTTTTTTTTTTGCACCTTGTCACACTACTTGGCGCTCTTGCAGGAGCGCCGTTGCTAAGGTAAATATAGTCTTAGCAACGGCGCTCTTACAGGAGCGCTTGAGTGTGTTTCTTTTTGCATCTTGTCACATATTTTACACAGGTGCGTCAAATCGTGGCAAGCAGACGATTATAAGTGTGTAAACGTCCAGAAAGCTTTGAAAATAAATGTAGTTATGTAGAATAGACTGGGCAAAATAAAAGGGCCCTTAACCAGAGAAGCCTTTACGAGTAGACAGGTTTGCGCAGGAGCGCCGTTGCTAAGGCTTTATTTACCTTAGACACTGCGCTCTTAAAAGAACGCTTGAGTGTGAGTGTTAATTTCACTTGCAGCCAGAGGTTACAAGCTATTCAGGCGGGCTACGACGAGAACGTCCTCACACATCAGCCCACATTGTGGAGCTTGTAAATCAAAAACTAAAGTGGGTGATTGGTATTTCGTGGTAATTACTGGTAACAACAACAGTCAGTGAGCAAAACTCAACCCCTCAAACCATCGTAGACTGAAAACACACATAATGTGCTCTACACACAAGGAAGCATCGGTAATAATACAAAAAAAAAACAGCACGTGGCTGAGTGGTATTTTGTTTTTTTAAAAACTCTGCTGACTGCTGTTCTTATAAGAACGAGGACTATGATCGAGTAACAGTACACTGACACTAGTTCACCTGCTGCCAGTACTGGGCCACATTGCAGTCTGTTATCATCATGCTTTGTATTTGTTTCCTTCGCTGATAGACTTCTGAAAATGAAAGACCCAGTGTCCTGAAACGGGAATATTTGCCCAATAATTTTGCGATTTCCCGAAGTTTTCGGGCATATGTGTCATTTATACCCACATTTGTTGAAAGCCATTCTTTCCACGTAACTGATATTTTGCCAGCCAGGTGTTCCAGACTGTGTAGTTCGAATGCAACATTCAACCACTCTCCGTAATCGAGGTTACAACGGAGAGTGGCTGAATTTTGCTGTTTTAGCAAGTCATAGCCTGTTTTGAGATTGATTAATATATCATTAAGGCTAATATGAATTAAATAGGTGTTACCTATATACGTGCGTTCCCATCCACTTGATATGGCTACTTCTTAAGATGGATGTATATAACGATATTTAGGCCAAAATTTAAATGTCTGTGAAAAATGTAGGTGGATGTAGGGTTCTTTTCTCCGCAAATCTTCTGATGATGGTTTATATTTGAACCAAGTTTTGTAAAAATATCTTCAACGGTTATAAAGTTACAGAGGGAACACCATTTCTATACTGAAAAATTACAAAGGGGCATAATTTCATTAAAAATGTAGGCAGAGCTACTGATCTTGTTTTCCACACATCATTTGATGATGCTTTATAATTGAACAAAATTTCATGAAAATATATTTGATTAAAGCAAAATGTACTTTTTTCAATGCTCAAAAGGGCAAAATGTACTATTTTCAATGCTCAAAAGGGATAACTCCCAAAAACCAGGAATAACTGTCTTGTTTCCTTCACATCTGTGTAAATTTCATGAAAATATCTCTTTAAGTTTTTAAGATACAGAACATATGGATCTTGTTCTCTGCACATCTTCTGATGATGCTTTATATTTGTATAAAAAATGCTGAAAATATTTATTACAGTTTTAAAGTTTTTAAAGAACAAACATGATTTACATACTTAAATTTACAAAGAGGCATAATTCCATAAAAAGTGTAGATGGAGTTACAGTCATTGTTCACTGCACATTGTCTGATGTTTTATATTTGTACCAAGTTTCACAAAAATAACTCATATAGTTTCAGAGCTATGGAGCAAACATGATTTCCATACTAAAATTTTCACAGGGGCATAATTCTGTAGTAAATGTAAGCAGAATTTTCTCTGCCCATCAAGTCATGATACTTTAAAGTTGTACTAAGTTTTGCGAAAATATCTCATAGTTTCAGAGTTATGGAGCAGACACAATTTCCATACTAAAATTTACAATGGGGCATAATTCCATAAAAATATAGGTGGAGTTACGATTCTTGTTCTCTGCACATCCTCTGATCATGCTCTATATTTGTACTAAGTTTCATAAAAATATCTCATAAAGTTTTAGAGATATGGAGCAGACACGATTTCCATACTAAAATTTACAAAGGGGCATAATTCCATAAAAAATGTCAGTGGAGTTATGGGTCTTGCTCTCCGCATTTCGTCTGATGATGCTTTACAATCGGTTACAGAGTTATTGAGCGGACACAATTTCCATACTTAAATTTTCAAAGGGGCATAATTCTGTAAAAAATGTAGGTGGAGTAACAGGTCTTGCTCTTCACACATCCTCTGATGATACTCTATATTTGTACTAAGTTTCATGAAAATATCTCGTACAGTTGTAGAGTTATGGAGCGGACATGATTTCCATACCTAAATTTACAAAGGGGCACAATTCCATAAAAATATAGGTGGGGTTACGGGTCTTGCTCTCTGCATGTCGTCTGATGATGCTTTAAATTTGTACTAAGTTTTGTTAAATTATCTCAGTCGGTTATAGAGTTACTGAGCGGACACGATTTCTAAGCTAAAATTTTCAAAGTGACATAATTCCGTAAAAAATGTAGGCAGAGTTATGGGTCCTGCTCTCTGCACGTCGTCTGATGATGCTATATATTTGTACCAAGTTTGGAGAAATCTCAATCTGTTACAGAGTTATTGAGCAGACACGATTTCCATACTAAAGTTTTCAAAGAGGCATAATTCCATAAAAATTGTAAGTGGAGTTACGGGTCTTGCTCTCTGCACATCGTCTAATCATGTTTTATATTTGTACCAAGTTTTGTGAAATTATCTCAACCTGTTGTAGTTATTGAGCTGACAGGATTACCATACTAAAATTTTCAAAGGGGTATTATTCTGTAAAAAATGTAGGTGGAGTTACCGGTCTTGCTCTCTGCATGTCGTCCGATGATGCTTTATATTTGTACTAAGTTTCGTGAAATTATCTCAATCGGTTACAGAATTATTGAGCGGACACGATTTGTGACAGACGGACGGACAGTCAGATAGACAGACGATTAGGGCAAAAACAATATGTCTCTGACCCCTTTGGGGGGAGACGAGTTTAGAGTATAGACCATTAGTAGACAAAGATGTTGGCAGATAGTGTAGACCCTGCTCAAATTGCATAGGAGCAGTCTGATCAGTGTCAACTCTGACTACCAAGTATAATTACACTTTGATCCAAATAGCAGTCTGATCAGGGTCTACTCTTACTGCCAAGAATTACTACACTTTGATCCAACTATGTTAGGAGCAGTCTGATCAGGTACTACTCTGGTTGCCAAGCAATATTACACTTTGATCCAAATAGGTAAGGTAACTGTGGATGCCTTTCCTTTTATCTTTATAGCATACACTGTCCAGGTGACTTTTGGCAGGAAAAAACATGCTTTGTACTGGTTGACTCAGGTCGTTTGCACTTTACATCAAAGAATACCCGTAAACCAAATAGATTACCATAAAAGTTCTGAATATCGAGACATATGTCTGAGCAAACAGTGTAGACTTTGATCAGACTGCTCCTGAATATGAGCAGTCTGATCAAAGTCTACACCGTTTTGCCATTCTGCTTTCATCTGTTAGACGCAATAAAAAAATTTATTGATTTTTTAACTGTTCGGTTGTCCCAATTTCTAGAATAAAGATCGCTTTGTAGATCAAACAGTACCGAGCTGTCTAGACTCTGTATTTTGACTCAAGCTCATCATGCATCCGAGAAGAAAACTCATTGGTCAACGGTCCACATCTAGTTGTGAAATTTCGCTAAATGATTGACAGGTGTGGCAAACACCGTCAGTAACCATTACACTGGATTAACGGATAGGTGACAATAAACAAACTTTCAGTGACTAAAGGTGAGAAAATCATGATAATTATAGCTATAAACAGCAGTGCGGCTGTCTTTTTGAACACGCTTACAGTTATTCTTTCCAAATTTTTATGTGTTGGGGATTTTTTTTTACTTTCCAGCCGGGCGTCGAGCTGGAAATAGCACTTGTCCAGCCAGATTTGGAGCTTGTCCCGGGTGTCCGGGCAATGGATTTGTCAGCCCCTGGCTCAGACATAAAAAATAAGCGTACATACCTTCCTATTAAAGCTTTATATCTAAGGCTTCCTTAACACCAGATACCTCAAACCAGTATGTAGCATTGTCAATTTGTCTTCTTGGTGACTTTGTCGAAGTTGTTGAAATCTTGTATGGCAAGCTCAAAATAATATACAGAATTGATGATTGCTGAGTTAATCACAGACAAACACCAATGTGTATGAACCAGCCAATACAAATATCTAAGTCTTTTGAGGCTGTGACTTGTCTCCCAATCAGATGTGTCGGATTACATTTAAAATCTCCTAAAATGTATAAAATGAAAAATGATTTTTTAGTTATTCATTTTTACAGTACATGCAAATGCATGTACATGTATTGTAACATGTACCAAAAACACCTGAATAGCTCACCTAAGTCACAAGGTCAAAGGTCAACCTAGGGTCACCATTTGAACAAATCCGAGAGTATATTAATTTCAAATGCTGTGTACATGTACCAAGTTTCAGTGTCATGGGTCATTTGATTGTGGAAGCTTTTTAACGATATGTGCATGACAGCCATATTGGTTACCAGGAAAAATTCGAAGTTGGTGAAATATGAGTGACCTTGATCAAAAACTGATACTGACCTCTGTTACTCAATAAACTTCAAGTAGCCATTTATTTGACTGAACATACAAGCTTTTATACCAAAGGTTTCAACAAATTCAAAGATATCTTATTAAATTGCAGAAATTTCTCAAGCATTAGGAAGCACACGTCTGACCTATGAGTTATCTGTAAAAAGGCCAAGATCAACTCAGGGTTATCATTTGAACACGGAAGTGCCATTTAAATAGAGACAAAATCTAGGGTCCAGTGAGACTCGAATGATCTGTGAGTCTATGATCCAAGGTCTGAAGCACCTAACCATTTAATTACTAGGGGTGACTATTGCAGGCCAAAATGACTATTGCAATACTATTACTATTGCAGAAGTCCCTATTGCAATACTATTACTATTGCAGGTTACTATTGCAATGCATTGCAATAACTATTGGAGACAGCATTCTTATCCAGAAATTCTGCCTTTATGTATAAAATCTTGTTTGTTCACATAAGTTTGTGGCAAATAAGCATTGTTTAATGACTGTCATTTCACAATGTGCACATAATGACAACAAAATACAAGAAAATGTTCTTTGAGGTCCAATACAAGCTAAAACACATCCTTTCCTATCATTCTTTTAGTTAAAAATATTTCCTTCAAGAAAAAGATCCAGGTCTAGAAACTATTGCGATATTGGAAACACTATTGCCGATAGTATTGACATTGCAGCTTTCCCTATCGATAGTGACTATTGCCAGTGTCACTATTGCGATATATCGATAGTCCGATGTATTGTTACACCCCTATTACTTACACTAGGTAACTGGGATGCAAACTGGGTTAACTGGGATATGCCTCATTCATACAGCTGGTACTTGTCTGACTCACTCTACAGTGTAGAAAAATTGCCATCAGAGGAGATGGCAAATCCCCCAACTGAAGACCCCATGGGCCTTGGTAAAAAGGATGCACTTCAAAACAGATATAAGTAATATATTGTCGTTCTTTTATGCTTCTGATTGACATTATCTGTTTAACAGATGCATTAGTATCTTATACTCAGACTTAAACATTATGCCTGACTGCTAAAAAGAGGTGAAATCTCAAACAGCCACCATGTACACAGATGTATAGCATATGATACACTCAACATTAATTTTGATTGTGTGAAGAATAATTTCTATTTAGCACAAACCCTACAAACCTAATTTTGAGCTCTCAAGTAGGTGAATTTGGACAAAGAATCCAAATCTGAAAAAAAAATATTTTTGTTAAATGGTTTTGTAGTGGGGAGGGGGGGGGAGGGGGATTTTTTGACTGATTTAGTGCTTAACGTCCACGGTAAACAGCTATGGTCATGTCGGGACGGTCAATTAACCTAACATCACTACTCCTGGGCAGGCTTAGACTAGAGGTTAGACCTCCTAAGCCGTTAACCATTACTAAGTGCTCCTCTTTCACAAGTGACTGATTACTGCCCTTCTTAGGAGCGGCTGTAGTGTAGTGGATAACACTCCGGACTACAAATCCAGGGATCGCAAGTTCCAATCCCCGCTTCTCCGGTCTTTCGGATGAGACTTTAAACCGAGGTCCCGTCTCCATATGACCTCGTTGTTGGTGGGACGTTAAACCCGAGTTCACTCACTCACTCACTCACTGCCCTTCTTGAATCAGCAGATGGAGAAATGAAAGTAAGTGGCCGGAATGGGTATCAAACCCAGGACCTCTGGCTTATAAGTCACATGCCTTACTGACTGCACTACCCGGCCCAGCTCAGCATAAAACAGTGTTAGAAATAAGCAATTGCCCGCTTGCCGACACGGGTTAAATTTGCTGGGGGCAAGGCCGGCAGGCTGATAGTCTTGGAAGGTTGCCCCCTGGACACAACCTATAATTCTGGTAAATTCTGGAAAACAACTTTGTTTCGTGTCTTTTTTGGAAGTTTTGCATGAGAAGTTTGAAACCCACCAATGTAGTGATTTGAAGGAGAAAAATAAATAGAATCCCTGTCAAAGTAGCGCTGTGAAAATGATTAGGCAGCTGTGATCAAAACTGTTGGTCAGTTATCTCTGAAATTCATGAATTGACATGCTTAGTGTCTTAGAAAGGGAGAGCATTTTTGGACTATGTTTACTTACGTGACTTCGGAAGAAAATGACATGTAAACGGTTTAATTGCAATGAAATACAAGGGGACATGTTGAAAACTTGGCGGACAAGTTGAAATTCATTTCAGGTTGCCCCCCGGGCAAGTTCCTGTCTGGGCCTTATTTCTAACACTGTAAAAGAAACAAATTTTAAGAAACTGGCCTTACCAGGAACATGTAGAGAAAACCAACAAAGTGGTTGTGCAGGGATAAAGACTAACAGGGATCCAGTTGCCCAAAGCCCCTAAACTTTGGGCTGGGCCCCTGAAATTTGGAAGAAAATGCCCATACCCCTAATGTTAAATTCTGAATTTTGGCATCATCATTAGTCTTTATCCCTGTTGTGCGCGCAGCACAGACTTACTGTCATGTCGGCATATTCAGCGCATAGGCTTAATCGGCGCAAGTTACGTTACGTAATTTAACGTTAAACATGTGTAACTTGATAATTTATCCAAGCAGTCCTTCAAGCGAAGATCTTTATATGCGGTAAAGAAGATCATGTCTGTCCAGAGGGGTTAGTTGCACTTGGTTTTATGCAGATATTTGCAAATGTTGCTTGCAGCTCGGCATATGTTGAATACACACCGTATTTCGCAATCTTTGTTTACAAACACGGTGGCTCTGAGCATACATCGCGAATGTAGGTCAACTCACTTCAGCAGCATTTGTAATTTGTAAATAATAGTTATCACTCTTTGCATGCCTTGCATAAATGCACACACTGCTAAAGCAAATAGTTGTTGAAACTTTCCACAAGCTCCTTCTGCAGCCCACGGAGTGATGTCATGAGTATAGTCTATTTCACAAATTAGCCCATTATTTATGTCAGGAATAAGACATTTTCAGAAGCTGCGTCGAATTGGCTGAAAAAAACGGGGTCACTCGTGCACAATGGTACATGAGTTTCTTTTCATATTGTGATCAACACCAGATGGTGGATTTGAAATAAAGGGTGATTATTGTACTTTATAAACACAATATCTGTTGTTTATTTTTTACCGTTCTTATTTACACAGTTAACGATTCTTTGTTTAAGTGCGCCGAATAGGACGACAGCACGGTAAATCAGAATCTGCCCAGTCTTCAGGTCTCATCAGAGTCTTCGCCGTGTGCCTAAATGGTAGCTTTCTTTCTTTCTTCCATTTACGCCTTAGCCCCCGAAGGGGACACAGACGGTGTACTTTTGTACACTCCGGTGTTGCAGGATGAAAGCCTAGGTATAGCCATGTAGCTATAGTAGGGATCTTTAACCTGCACAGGGGATGACTCTCCCTGAACAGGGGGCCTCCAGTTAACGTCCCGATCCGAAGGACGGCACACTTGTTAGCATCATCCCTGCAAATGATGCTTAAAAAACGCGTTTAGACATATGAAGATTTCGCCTCGGGCGGGATTCGAACCCACGACCTCTGGCTTTAGAGTCAAGTGCACTAACCACTGAGCCACGGCGCTTCTCCTAGTAAAGGTAAAGGTGTAAGCAGGCCATGTAACCAAGTTTCATGCGGACAGCGAATCTGATCAGACCGAGCAGATCTGATCAGATCGGGCGAATGCCCGGGCTGACCTGAGTCCCCGCTGGGCGCACTTGCCCCTTTGTTGGTTTTGTCGTGTCGCGGCTCAAATCTGAAATCAGTCATATCAAACGTACAGGGTGTGGTATGAATGACCAGGGTACCATTCAGTTAGACCGAGGACTAGTTCAAGCAATACACCATCGTGACTGTCACTGAACAGCGAACCTCCTGTGGTACGAAACGGTATAGGATACGAGCACCAGTACTGATGCATTTTCCTCTTCGATTTCCTGAATATTTCATAAACAAGATAGCTGCGCACTCTCCACTGAGACTGCCTATAACGTACAGGCCTAGTTCAAATGATTTCTGTTCTTACCAGCTGATAAACAACCTGTTTAAATCAATAAATCCTCTTTGAAGCGACGAAATGTTACCAATGGCCGATTGAAAATAGTCGCGTTGCCGAGCGGTATCAGGTGATCAACTTGGCCAATGAAATTCTTTCCTGCCGTCGCCAAGGTAGATTGGTTCCTTACCTAATAAGTAGTCAAATCTATTGATTATTGGCCAACATGGGACCAGTTTATCGCGAAGGTAGCCGAGGTGGACTGAATGGGCAAAATCTGAGGCGTGCTCCTTGCTTGATTATCGCAAAAGCATTGAAATGCAAGCGTTTTCTCGATCGTGCGCCTATGGGGAGCACGACAAACGAACTAACAACCTCAGTCTATAGTAGTGCGTTCCACACGACGACGCTTCGCGTCGTCGGGAACGCACGTAATAAAGAAACCAACCTGAGACACAATAGGGCAGTCGCCTGGCACCTTTGTTGCCAATTTTTGAACCAAATATTAGTGCAGATCTTGACCGGTAAGTATGTTTTTGTTCCCCTTTTTTGTATACCCCAGAAGTGATTTTAAGTCAGCCTTCGGTTTCACTGGCAAAGACTGACCCTTTGGCCCATCCATTTCAAGATCGGCTATAAAATTCATCATCCGAAGATGATAGTCCCGGTATTCTTGGAGGATGATTCTCTCCTCTTTTTTCCATGAACATGTGTACTGTACTCCTTTATCCGCACCCAAAATGCTGTCATCTTGGGTGTCTATTTTTAAAGGACTCCCGATATTTGACATAATGACCACGAAAAACAAAACACCTACCTCACTTGTCAATTCCAAGTTCCTTTGTAAAGAAAAAGCAATTCATGCACGTGACTAGCTGCGTGTACTATATTGTGTTTGCAACTACATGTCCTTGAACAAACTTATTGATCGGAGCGCTAGTTTTACAATCCGAGGTAAATAACCTTCACGTAGTATGACGAATCGACAGTGTATATTTAAAGCCGAAGTGTATCTACAGGGCTTTTCTTTAATTTGCCAGCAATGAAATAAGCATTGTTTTACTAAAACTCAAAAGTTGCTGGGGCTCGCCGGGGGGGGGGTAAGAGCGGGCCTCAGCACGTATACTCGAGTCGGCTGAGGGTGTGGGCCGTCCCTGGGGCTCTCACTGTCAAAACAAGGGCTGAGAAGACCCTCCTGAGAGGCGCGGTGGCCCAAAATGTGTTGTTTTACCATGAAATGGGGCTGGGAGGCGCGGCAGGCGGTGCGGCGGCTCCAAGATATTTTGTTACTCGCCCCCCCCCCCCCCCCCCCCGCTGCTGTTGGTGTAAAATATTATATTTGTGATGAAGGCAAATGGAGTTCTAGGTCTCGAAATTTGGCCTATACGACTTATTTAATAAAAGTTTAATTTGTATTTAACAACATAAATATAAACTATAATATGCATATCTCATGATTATGTCTGAAATTCAGAGCAAGAGTGCATATTGTTCTTGTTTACCTCAAAATTTAAAGCACTCGTATATTTTAGCCACCAAGTCAAATTGACATTTAGAATTACCTTAACTCATTAACGTCTAGCATCCAATAAAAAGGATATAGACAAACAATGTAGACTCAGATCAGTTGCCGCAAAACGCCGCGTCTGTTCAGAGTCTACTTTAGTTCTAAAATGGGCATTTCTCATCAAAACAAAAAATATAGATAAGAATTAATTTTATCAGACACCCCTTTCATAGCAATTTGATTCCTCAAATTAAAAGGACAGAAGGTTCTACCAGGCTTAAGCAGGTAAGATATGTCTTTCAGCTTGTTTTTTCTTCTCTGATTGCAGGATTCTGTTATCGACAGTTGCCTTTGTTTTATTATTGATCAACATGACAAACCTAACAGTATCAGAGTTAGTGGCTAAGCGCGTCTCAAAATCGGACATACTACGTCCGTTCCGCCCGGAAGATTTTCCTGCTCATCTTCAAACGGAAACCGAAGTTAACAATACCACTACAGAACAGCTTCCACCAAAGATAGAAGTCCAACACATAGCATTTTTGAAAGTTCATAAAGCTGCAAGTTCTACAGCTCAAAATATATTTCTGAGATATGGGTGGTACCGAAATCTTACATTTGTATTGCCACCCGCCAAAAATCCGTCAGGGTACCCGAATATTATTAGCTTGCGCGAGTCTCTCACAAATTCAAATATCCTTCCGCCACCTAAAGGTCGCCATTATGACATCTTGTGTAATCATGTTTTCTATACCGAAGAAGCTTTTAGCAGATTTATGCCCAATGATACAATATTCATAGGAATTTTAAGGGAACCGTTTGAATTGTATAAATCTATCCTGAACTATTTTCGTCCTGCGTATATTTACAAAAAGATTGGTGACTTATTCCCGGCTTCTGTATTCTTACGCAACCCAGAGAAATACGAACCTAAGAACTTGATTGCGTCCTGGACCAACAACAGAATGGCTATAGAGTATGGATTTCCCCAGGAATTATTTTCGAAATATAATCAAACTGGTATAGACGGTTATCTATCTAAACTTGATAGAGAGTTTAAAGTGGTTCTAATCGCTGAATATATGGAGGAATCAGTAATTATCATGCGACGTTATCTTAAATGGAAAACAAAAGACATCATATATTTGAGTCTGAATGTAGCTTGGAAGAAAAATGAAACGATGCTTTCTAAAGCATTTGATAGGGATGTTTACAAATCTTATGCAAAACTTGACTATGCTTTATATAATTTCTTTTATAAGCGACTGCGGGAACAAATTCGACAAGAAGGGCAAGAATTTGACGATGAATTATTGCATTTTAAAGAAATACGAAAAACAACAGGGGAGTACTGTAAGCAAAATGAACGACAGACACCATTAGAAATTGAAGCCACAAACTGGAGTGAAACATTTAATATAACTAAAGCAGATTGTGTGGAATTGAAAAGAGGAGAAATGAGTTTCATACAACAAATAAGAATACGACAATATGGCAGTAAAGATATTTGAAAGAGAATAAAAAGGCTGATGAATTGAAATTCGTATTTCAGTACTTTTCGTGGGAGAAGCTTGAATCCATTGGACCGATAGCCTCTAATATGTTTGAAGGGGTAACGTTTCTTCCCAGTGAACATAAAACTCTTCCTAGTGAATATAAAATGTTGAAATAACGTCGAGTTGTTTTTGTTGCAACGTCATGACGTTGAATTAACGTTAGTACAGTCTAGGGTCAGACGTAATTCCACAAAATTGATTTCCACATCGACTTCAGTGTATTTTCATGTTTACTGGAAATTATATTTTGGCACTTCTGTTTAATGGTTTACAATATGCGAGTTTGGAGTTCCGCAGTGCGCGTGAGCAAAGATCGATTATTCATTTCCGGGTCATAGATCAAGTGTGCCAAAGCCGTATATGCAAAGCGTAACACACCAACAGATCGACAGATATTTCAATTTTCCAATATTCCCTGTTTACTCTACCTCGCTAAAATCATGGGTCTAACCTTTTCCTCTGAATTGAAAACAAATTTTTATCATATCATTGATTTTTAATCATGAAAAGGTGTTTTATCGACTGCCCAGGTAAGTGTAATGATGACCAATCGGATTTTTCCCCACTTGACCTCTGACCTTTCGGTCAAGTCCATCCGGAAACTCGGAACGCCGAACTCGCTTATTATTTCGGTAATGGTAGAAAGCTAAAATAATAATGCATGCAATACATAATTTGTATTGCAGTCGTTCGACATATACTTTAACGTCATGACTTTAACTTTTACATTGGACTTTTGGTCCATTTTTGTGACGCCACCACTAATTGTCAATTGAAACTTGTAGATTTCAAAATTTTCGCTTAGTTTACAATCTTTGCCTGAACATTAGGGGAGCATAATTTAGTTCTGTTCACTATGGTTATTGCACTGTTTATTTAGTCTTTTAACCATAGTTTTTACTTTATGCTTGTCCTGGGAGAACTGCAAAATCTAAGTTCTTGAAAACATGTTAATCCACTAAAGTGTTTGGGAAAAAATTTTTGTGGCATAACTTTTGACCCTTGACTGTACAAGTACGATGACGATCGCCCAACGTCGTTTGTGTGCAGGGTTAGCTATGTCTTACAACCTGTGAAATTTGTTATAGACCGTGTCTTACCGTTTCTAGTGGCCATATTATGCAAATTAAAATGAAAGACAATATTGCGAATAAGCTTATAGGACCATCTATTGCAGCTATGCACGGCCCCAGAGGCAAAATAAAAATGACATTTTAAGTGCGTATTGGTAATTCAGGTTTGATCCGGTGTTTCGTGAGTTTCGGTTTTTCTATGTGCCGCATTCTGGGGATGTGGTGCATAGTGACCAACGGAAAACAGATTTTTCCGGTAAATTTATACATTTGCTGTGTATCTTGGTTCCCAACGTTTAGCGAGGTTTCCGTTATAGAACATAGGTAGTATTCAGGACAGGGTACCACACTTGGGGGTGTGGTGCATTGTGACCAATGAAAACAGAAATAGGAACTGACCAATACCTAGATGTCTCCTCAAAACCGATACAAACTTAGCTTTAATATAGAGCACTACATCAAATTGGTCTATCGATCAATTTTGACGGGCTGTGCAACTATATATAATCGAAAACACGCTATGCCTTTCTAAGAACCCGAAGCGAACTGTTATAATTTATGAAGGGACTTTCCTTGCGGTTGCATTTGTTTTATGTTCGGTTCTGTTTAATTTATTGTGTTTTCATTTTAACCCTTCTATAATAAAAATTGAAAATAGGTAAAAATAGTTGTTAAATGTTTTTCGATTAATTTGCTCAGTCTGTTGTAACCCGTCTGTTGATCTAAATTATTTAGCTCAGTAAAGATAGCTGAGTTGCCACCTATTTGGGAAAGAGCTGTTGACTCGGCTTATCACTTGTAATTTATTGTTTGTTGGGATGTCTTTGTCAATCTGTCCCTTTCATGTTGGGGATAGGGTTTGGGATCTGATTCAGTCAGTTCCTGAAGTGTAGTTACTCTTTAAATTTGTACTGATTGTCATACTGACTCTGCGGAAAAGCGTAGTCCAACACATGTAACGATATATAATGAATATATACGCTTCTTTAGACAGATATAATAACATCTGACAAATCTCACGGTGCATAAAATTATCTACATAAAATCCACTGTCTCTTCTGCATGCATTGTTTGATTGAATGAAAGTACTTTTGTAAAGAAACAGTTTGTCCAGTCTGATGCTTTATCATCTAGAAATATGCCAGAACGCCTCTTTTTAACTTTATTAGAAGCGACAGGGCATGAAATTGCACCTGGTTGAAATCCTAAATGCGTATAAGAGCATATTCCAAAATGGAAAACGATATATAATGGAGAGATACAAATAATCTCCATTCTCCGTCGCCCATTCTAACGTGTTTTCATCGTGAGATTGATTTCGTATTCGTCTTTATAACTTCAGTCTTTACCCACAGAGCATTAGAGTTGCAACTGGCTGACATTCCTACGGTATATAAAACACAGCCTAGCAAAGATAACAAGATATAATCGATATATACGCTGTTATATGCAGATATAAGTAAAATCTCACGGTGAGCTTTTCTATGCTTTGCTGTCGTGAGTTTTATCCGGATTCCTCTGAATAACTTCAATAGTACCCATAAATCATTGATTTTCAACTGGCTGACATTTATATTGTGTATAAAAGCGTAGTTTAACACAGGTAACAATATGTTATGAAATATACGCTTTTATAGACAGATATAAGTGCATCTGACAAAACTTGAGTTTCGCCCGCACGCGTCCATATGACTTCAAAAATATCCACAAAGCATAACGTTCCAATTTGTTGACACGCTTATTGTATATAAAAGCATTTCTACACTGAAGAAAAACTAGATATATTGATAAATACGATTTGATCGATCGATTGAACAATCGAATCGATCGATCGATAGATAGATAGGCAGACAGACAGATAGATGGATAGATAAATACTGTCTCAACTCAGGAATTGAAAGTTGCACAGGCTAAGGTCTATCTATCTATATATCTATCCAGAATCTTTCACAGCCTTACAAATATAAAATATATAAGGACTGTACCAAACCATTTGAGCTCTTCAAGTTTCCAGCTCCCTCCAGCAACCCATTGGTTAAATTTTATCAGCAACGCTACGTCACAAATGGCTTCTGCTTGTAATCTCTCCTTTTTATAGACAGCCATAAAACACCTTTCTTGGAACTTCTCTACAATTTGTTTACACTAAGAGTGATAAATATCTTTATTACTGATTTTATCTCCATTAGTTATGGCATTCTTATCCAGTGACCAAGTAACATGAAAATTTTTATGAAAGTAAGGTATCAGCAAACAGTGCAGACCCAGATTAGACTTAAGAAACAGTCTGACCAGGGTCTACATTGTTTGCAATTATATCTGTATCTTTTGGATGCATTTCTGCATCATAAAATCAAAATAATGTTATTTAATTTTCTAAAAATTAAATTCGATTATTATTCAGACGTTTAGGATGGATAAATGTTGTTTGGTATTATCTTGTTATTTTGTAAGAGTACTTTCCCTTAGATCAATTACAATATGACCTACTTAATTCTTTTGCATCCGTTAGAGAATTGAAGATCAGAGTGTAAATAATTGCAGAAGGAAATCTTGAATATCTACCGTCATCTGGAAAAGTTAAGTATAAATTGTTTATTATTAAGGGGTATAAACATTTCAGGAAACTTAATATAACAGTAAAATTTCGATTTGTCTTTTCGATTAAGAATAGTTTGATGATTTTCCGATGTGAAATTAAGATGACCTTGGAACGTGGTGGTATGCTGTAGACTAGCCACTAGTCTGGTAAAAAAGATGTAATTGAAGTTTTGCTCCTCAATCCAACTTTGACTTATACATATTATAAGATGAGATAATACTGTGTACTAGCTCTGTATATATAGGTGGAAGTTTATCTGCTTTTGAAGCGTATATGCTCAACAAGCTGCTCATGGAAATCAAACATTTTGTTTTATATTAAATATGTTCTGTTATTATTTTACGTGCCTTTTCCTGCATATTTAAGAGTCATGTAGTCTGTGACATCATCTATAAATTTGAGTTGACTAGTTTTACTATTATTATTATCATCATTATTATTTTTATTATTTCTATTCTGTTTATAAACTCATTTTATTGTTATAACTAGTGGTGGCTTCACTTCTTTTGGTAAATAACATTGTTTGACATTGGTTTAATCAGTTTTATTTGTATTCAATTCAAGCGAAATGCCTCCAAAAAGGAAACTACCAAGAACCAAGAAAACAACCAACCAGCCGGTCTAGCAAGTCAAAAACGCCAAAACAAACAATACAGTCAGCGCCAGAGGTACAAAGTGAACAGGGCACAGTGCAGGTTCGCTCGTCTCCCCAGTCTGCACAACCTGTTTACACAGGAAGTGTTCAACTTCATAGCCTGATGCTGATTCAATCCGCAAACACAAATGGCGGTGATCCGATGATTTGTTCATCTTCTGTAACCAAGTCATCCGCTCATTGGCGTAACTTTCCTTAAAGTTCCCATTTATAGTTTAATAGGGACATTAATGCATGTTTGAGCTTGGTTAAATGTTGAAAATTAAGTGTGACAGTTGTTGCTAAATGTCGTCTGCTTCCGCTGCAGAACGGCCGTCTCTTGTTTAAGAATCCATAATTTGGATGCATGTTCCCCACCAAATTATGTTTCGCGAGTAAAGACGTTGATACGAAAATGTTGAAACAGGTGAAATGTGAATGTTGAAATTTTGTGTTGTTAATATGTTGGAAATGATTTAGATATGTTGAAACAGAGAAATTAGTGTGTTGAACAATTGTTGTTGATATGCTGACATAGTTGTCCCCCGCCTTTTCGAAGAAAAGCGGAGGGACATAGTTTTCGGCATTCCGTCCTTCCGCCCTTCCGTCCATCCGTCCTTCCGTCCTTATTTCCGTCCTTCCGTCCCCCTAATGTAGTAGGTACCTTGTGTGCGCAACTCCTCCTACAGTTTTATGGCGATTCTTTCGAAACTTTACAGATGTTTTTGTCATGGTCTGAAAATACGTATGTAGTTTGGATATAATCCTGAGATTATTTTTTGTTACTTTTTCCACAAGTTGAACTTAGTAATTTTTTAGGCGTTTTTACTATCAAAGTGACTTGATAGTGGGTACCTTGTGTGCGCAACTCCTCCAACAGTTTTATGCCGATGCCTTTGAAACTTCACAGGTGTTTTGGAAATAGTCTGAAAATAGGCATGTGGTTTGGATATAATCCTGAGATAAATTTTTGTTACTTTTATTCACAAGTTGAACTTAGTATTTTTTTGGGCATTTTTACTATCATAGTGACTAGATTGTGGGTACCTTGTGTGCGCAACTCCTCATACAGTTTTATGCCGATGCCTTTGAAACTTCACAGGTGTTTTGATCATGGTCTGGAAATATGCATGTTGTTTGGATATAATCCTGAGATTATTTTTTGTCACTTTTTCTACAAGTTGAACTTAGTAATTTTTTAGGCGTTTTTACTATCATAGTGACTAGATAGTGGATACCCTGTGTGCGCAACTCCTCATACAGTTTTATGCTGATTCCTTTGAAACTTCACAGGTATTTTTGTCATGGTCTGAAGATATGCATGTGGTTTGGATATAATCCTCACATTATTTTTTATTACTTTTTCCGCAAATTGAACTTAGCCATTTTACATACATTTTTTACTATCAAAGTGAATAGATAGTGGGTACCTTGTGTGTGCAACTCCTCCTACAGTTTTATGCTGATTCCTTTGAAACTTCACAGGTGTTTTGATCATGGTCTAAAAATATGCATGTGGTTTGGATATAATCCTCACATTATTTTTTTTTTATTATTTTTTGCACATTTTTAACTTAGCTGCTTTTCCCGCTCAAACTGTTAAGTGTATATACACTGGAGACCTAGTTTCCAAGGCGGGGGACATAAATTCGTCGAATTTGCTTGTTGTAATTGAAATAGGGTAGTTGTTATCCAGTGTCTATGTGACTTTCAAGGTGATAAACAATTAAATAGTAATTGACTTTCGTCAAATTGATAAAAAACAGTCTCATCCGTCATGGCCAAATATTGCCAATTTCTAATAAAAGTAAAATTGTCGAATCTTGTTGTTTTGGTAGTGTCCCGATTGGCAATAGTCTTTAATAATAATCCATTTTTATGACAATTACGGAAATGTGTCAGGTGTCCCAATTTTTATAAGATTTTTACTGCTCCTTGCAGGAATGTTTTACCATAAATTCCCTATGTACATTTATATTAGGGACACCTAAACCTATAACAGCTATCATCACAGTGTGAAAAAGTTCATTTTACTGTCCGTGTGAGAGCCTTCATTAGAGATTATGGTAAAATGTGTAGCCCTGATAAAAAGGCTATTTCAGGATCTGTGCATACACTGCTTGTTCTGTTCAAATGATCGGGGTCTTTATCAGTATTAGCAAGGTACGCATCATCAGGAGAGTGGATTACATATTGGGGAAGCCCTATCTATATGCAAGCTATTTATAATTTACCCAGCAGACAGCTGTTCAAGGTGAAGTGACGCTGAAGTTGACCCACAAACAGGTTTTTTGTTAGTAAAACTTTGGTTTGGTACTGTCTCATATCTGCCTAACAGATATAGCAGTGGAACAATCTATCTATCTATCTATCTATCTATCTATCTATCTATCTATCTATCTATATTTTACCTCCACCCCGACATTAGCAATTGTACAGGCTAAGCTGTGTCTCTGCAATTAAACAGCACGTGAGAGAACTTGATGAATGATTTTTAGCTCACCTGTGCGGAATCTTCCCTCTAAATGATAGTTTAAACCAATATCCCGTATCCATATGACCCATGAGTTGGTGAGGCATAAACCCGAGCTCACTCACTCGCCTGATTACATAATTCTCAGGGTGATTGAGCCATTGTGATCGGTGACCGTCCGTCGTCCGTCAACCATTTATCTTGGGAATCCGATAGAAGCAGTTATTAGGCAGTCAAGTACAATGTCTTGGTCTGATTTGACAATGGACCAAGTCGGAATTAGCAACATCAGGGTTATTGTCCCTTACATGGTCAATATGCTGAATATCGTCTTCTAAACATGATAGTGGTTAGAATAATTAAGCAATCATTACCAAATTCGCAAAGTGCCTTTATGTCCTTAAAATCTTAGTTAAGTTTGATAAATGGATAGGTCGGATCAATTGAAAGCCAGAGACCTTGCCTCTTACGTCAGAAATGGGTAATTAACTAGTGAACATGATAGAGGCTACAAGTCTTAGCAGTTATGACCACAGTTGCTCAGCAAGTTTATGGCCAGAAGATCTCGATCAAGTACGATAATGGGTCTAGTCGGACATTTAAAATTAGAGTTATTGCCTTTTACGTTATCAAAAACTCTTTATTTTCTTATGAACACGATAAGGGCTTAGTTTTCGAGTAATCATTACCAAACTTACATGGTATATTTATGGCCACAATATCTTCAAGAATCTTGTAATGGGTAAAATCGAGCCATTAACACCAGTATTATTGTCGCTTGTTTAGTGAAAATGTTGTAATCATCACCAGAGGCAACATTTCAAAGCAGTCTTAATCAAACTTCAGCAGTGTATTTATGGGCACATGTGCTCGGTCAAGACTGATAATGGGCCAAATGGGACTATCAGCGCCCGATTGTTACCCTTGATATGTTAAACAAGGAAATGAAGGACTGCTATTGCCATCTCAAGATAAAAATCTTTAAGACTTGCTTTTATGTTCTTGATGTTCTTCGTCAGCTCATTTCTGTCCACAGTGCTCACATGCACATATAACGCAAGCTACCTAAATCCATTCCGGTTGAATCGTAAATGCTGTATGTAGGCGGGGTAGTTTTGGGAATCGTGGTGTTTAAAATTCGAACCCAAGAGTCTTTGCGTTACGATGACAAATTTATCTTAGACTCAGGTAAGGGATTGGGTGCCATCATTTCCCTTTTTTCAAACTTGTTTTCTGTTTTTTTTGTTTGTTTTTTTTTGTGACGCACTGTAGTTTCTACGGGGCTGACAGAGTAAAGCGAAAAAAAGGGGGTGGGGGGTATCAATAAGGTGGGTTTTCTGCATCCTACCAAAGTTTTCTTTTTTTAACTGATGGTATACTCCAATGTGTCTAGTTTAATTGAACCATATGTGACTTTGGTCGTAAGCCCTACTTATTGAGCTATGGGTCCACAGAAGCGGGTGGGGTAATCCAATATGGTTTTAGCCTGTCTTGTAAAAACATTCTCATTTGGTAGAAGAGTACAACAGACAGACAGGGTTTGATAAAATGATTAACAAAACATCTAAAATATATTTCCATATCATTTTATTTGGTTTGATTTGAACATATGTTGTCAAAAAAGGCTTCCTTTGACATTCAACATTTTTTTTATATTTTTGTCCTCAATATATAATATTTCTTGGCATTATTGTTAAATAAACAGACCAGTTATCCTCAAACTCATGTCAAGGAAGCACCTTGACCAGGACATTCGGATGATGTGACCAGAATTTCGCAATGACCTAGTTTCATGGTTGACTGAACACATAAACTTGCTTGGAAGATGGTTTTCATTAAAGTTTGACCTAGAATTACGAAGTTTTGGTCAAATTACTATTTCAACTGCTATATTATGCCCTATACCCCCGCCAATGAAGGTGAGAGGATATATATTGGCTTCAGTTCGGATCTCCTTGTCGTCTGCATCTGTGTCTGTTCCACATATTAAGTCCTTCATTGACCTTGGAAACAAGGTCAAGGTCAGATTTTGATGACCTTGACCTTGTTTTCAAGGTCAAAGAAGTACTTAATATGTGACACATACACAGATGCAGATGCCAACGAGGTCCGCACTGAAGCCAATATGTATTCCCTCACCTTTAGTGGCGGGGGCGTGGGGCATAATATAGCAGTTAAAATAGTAATTTGACCATTGTTTCATAATTCTAGGTCAAACTTTAATGAAAACCATCTTCCAAGCAAGTCTATGTGTTCAGTCAACCATATAACTAGGTCATTGTGAAATTCTGGTTACATCATCCTTCCTTAAAAAAGAGTTTGAGGATAACTGGTCTGTTTATTTAACAATAATGCCAAGAAATATTGAAAATTGAGTTCAAAAATATAAAACAAATGCTGAACGTCAAAGGAATTTAAAGAGTAACTACTGTTCTGACGATTTCCCCGATTATGGAAATTGAACAAAGTAACTAAACTCCGATTATGAGTTCCGAAATTTCGATTTATTCACAGTTCTAAACGATGCTGGGCCCTAACGATAAAACTAGTGACTTCTCTACTCTCTGCATAGCAACTAACGTTAAAGCGACGTTACGCAACATGACGTAACGTTCATTATTATAGTCCTACAAATGTACGAAAATAACCTCCTATCCATTCTTCCCCTCCTCAAAATGCTATACATTGTGATCAAATTCTCAGCTGAAATTATCTATGGTTTCCTAAAATGCTAAAGCCAGTTTTAAAACATGCTAAAACATCAATCAAATACAATTATCCAGTCGTTATAGATCTAAAAGTTAACTTAAAAACACATACGAATTTAACTGGTTAAGGCTTCTCTCCGGTATGAATTAACAAATATTAAAAGTTCTATAGTAAGTTGAATCAGCAAGTCCAGGTTTCTCTCCGGTATGAATTGACAAGTTTAAAAATGTTCGAAACATCTGATCTGGCCTGTAGATGATTCCTTCTGCAAGTGGACGATCTTCCGAGCCTATCCTGTGCAGACTAGAGTTCTGCTACATGCGCCCGTCTGTCCTTTTTGTGTACATCTCGTTCCCGCGGTCGTTTCCCCATTATATACTTGGCGAGATCACGAGCATGACCGCGCCGGATTGAATACCCTGGCGTTCCTTGCGATTGCTGTATCCATTCTCCTCCAGGAAAACATTTGTTACAGACCAGCTCCTGGATCCGATGCAATCGGTTTCGACGATTATAACTGGTTTGATCCACTGCCATAAGCGAATACGGTTTCCCTGTCTGTCCCTGGTAATGAATAGGTGTCAGTGCAACACCATCGTCATGACTTCCAGACTAAAGCGTTACTTGCCCAGATATAATTGGTCCCTTGGCGACCATCATTGCCACCCTTAGCTCTGCATCGTTGATGTTCGTGTTTTGTCGTACAGCGGTGATGGCCTTCGTTGCCCATGTGATCATTGATTTGTTGACTCCACCAAAATGTGGATCTAATGGCGACACGAATTGCCACTGCATGTTTATTTTAGCGTTCGATTGTACGATTTTGTACTCATTAAACCCCAGCTGAGGTTTTCCAGCCACGCCCAGTAAACCGATTTATGTACGTGCTGAGTTTATCTCATTACAATTGCTGTTGTTCAGCACAGCGTTTCTGTGTGGCGATTTTAGAACTGTTTCAACCGACAAGCTAACTACACACGGGTTCTTCATGACGTCAGTTAGAGCGAATTTGTCCTTGAAATGGCGATATGGTCTCTCCTAATACAACCCGATAAACTTTGACTTCTGGCTGACGATTCTGGCTGGTTCCCCTCCGCAGAAATCCTTGATATGGCTTGTTCTCTGGTATAATGACGATCCGATAACAAGGTTCAGCCATATCACATCCTGGTGCAGCTGGTAGCCGCAACACATCAGACTTGCTCTCTTGCAGTTTTGACCCTCGATATATCCTTTTATTCAATGATGACATGCCGAAGAAGACTGCTCTGGTATCATGTGTTTCTATGTGAAGCCGTATTACTGGACCAAGTGAGAAGTTCTGCTTCCATTCCAACTGCTCATGTTGCCGGAATTTTCTCACAAGTCCCTTCTTATTGTATTATACAGTGCCTTCTTATATTCCTTTGCGACCTGTGCTGACGTTCTCAGCCTCTTGTTACAATTTTCTTGCATGTCAAATGTCTTTTCATGGTGATCATGTAACGAATGATCATTCTGGTCACATGGTAAACTCACCTGATAAATTTGACTTCCACAATCCATTGGCTGTTTAATTTCGTGATTGCTAATCGTTCGTCGATCTGAACGATTGAAGCTTCCTTTAGCGATGACATATCCTCGATTTCCCTGACTGTTTTAATTTCTGAATTTCCTACATTTGCTTTCCCGACTACTGACTGATCCCTTGAGAAATATGTGTACGCGAAATTTGTCCGTAACAACTGTTGATCATCCAAAGCAATGCGTCCGATGCAGGTCCATCCAAGTGGTGTAAGTCTTGCAATGGGTTCACCTGGCCTACCTCTTATTTTTTGAACTGCACAATGAAGCTCAGCACAGTCCAGTCCGATCAGAATGTCTACAATCGGCCTCGTCGCAGTCCGGGGAAAGTCGATCCTCTCGAGATATGGCCATCTCTTTTTAAATTTACTCCAATCTATAACATTCATGTTGCCTGTGACCCTGTCTACGGTGTACGCACTGACATTTGTATGTACATGCCCTTTTACACTCTTCAATTTGAACTGAACTGTTTTTGTTTCGAAAGATTCGACTTGGCCATTTAATACGTTGACCGTTACATTCTCTGTAATTCCATGCAGGCCAAGCTCTTGCGCGACATCCGCGTTGATGTAGGTTTTCGTACTTGCATCATCTAATAATGCGTTCACTTTCAAATAGCGATCGCCATCTTTTAGCATGACAGGAACGGTCCGAAGAGCTATGAATTCTGGTTCGATGCATTTCTGTACCATCATAGTCGTTTGCGTCTCTCGCAACTTCCCCTCCGTGCCGGAAGTACTCAAATCTACAGGATAGGAACTGGGTTCTGGCCGTTCTTGTTTCGGTTTGGTGCTGTCAACAAGCCTCCGTCCAGTTTGGTTCTGTGAAGTTACTTCCGACTGACGATCACACTGATGTAGCAGCTTATGATGTAGTTGTCGACAGCCATTTATCCCACACGGACGACTTCTTGGGCATGATTTGCCTTGATGACCCTCGGATAGGCAACGATAAATAGCCGGAATAATTTTGTGATATTCCAGCGTTCCGGCACTTTTTTTTGTATGAACTGTCTGCAATTCCAAATATTATGGTGTTGTTCACATACCTGACAGGACAAACTGTTTTGGCTACGATGTTTGCCTGGTTCACCAAACATAGTCCTTGGATTATGTAATTTCGGTATCTGCAAAACTGGCTGGGTATTTCCGGTTTTTGCCTGTCAAGCCGTGAACTGTCTCTGATGCGATCGTTTGAAACTCCGATTCTTGAATTATCCATGTTCTTAAAGTAATGACCGATTCTGATTGGCCATTTTCATGAATCCAGCGATGGTAGCGTGCAAACATGCATTCCGGGAGTTTCCTTTGCAACTTTGTATACAAAGAACCGTCGCCGAGTTCAAGATGCTGACCTGCCTCTTTAAGATTTATCATTGCTACGTCCAACAAATCAGCAAACTGTTCAAGATCTTTAGCGTTTCCGAGTCGAATTTGTTGAAACTGCTCTAGCTCTTCAAGGTATATGGCAATCTGTCGGCGTTTACCACCATATTTTCGCTCTAGCCGTTCCTTTGCCGCTTCCTATGCAACTGCCGAGTGTCCAAGGTTTTCGATTGTTTTAAGCGCCTCGCCCGAGAGATATTGTCTCAACTGCAGCAGCTTGTATTCTCCTGTTGTCGGGGCACTATCTATACAAGCGAGAAAAGCGGCCTTCCAATTCTGATACGATTTCTTGTCTCAAGAAAATACTGGTATCTGGACACGTCTGAGCTGCCTCCAAAGGTCCTGTCCTATAGAAGGCATTTCATGGTTTACCACTGGCACCGATTTTATATGTGTAGCTTGGTCATCAGGTTGAAATGAAGCAGCGTTCACATTTAAGATGGTTGTTCTCTCTTCTTGTTTCGCCGAATGTTTGTTTTCTACAAAAGGGTCTTGCCTTCTCGACGCAGTGTTGAACAAATGATGATACCCGGTATTCGGTATTTCGTACGACTGCAGATGTCCGCGTGCATTTGTAGATAACTGAGCTTCATTAGACACAGGGGTACAACTATGTGGTTTCTCTTTTAACAATAAAGACCTACCAATATTTGTCTGTGACTCCGCTGCAAATATCTTTTCTTTTTGGTATGTCTCCGATCGATCATCCGTAATGTACATTCTCTGCAGAAGATCGACTGACAGTGTATCCGACGATATGCTTGATCGTCCGTCCTTTTGGGAACCCAGACATTCGCGTGCTGCTTCGTATGATGTCTGGAAATCCTCTTCAATATTTTCCATTTCGCTGATTTTTTTCTGACTTTTCTGGAGTTCAATATTATTAATATAAAATTCAGAAAAATAGGACAATACCTCCAATATTATATCCATGGAACTGTTCATTCTCTTACAAGCCTCATGTATGTCACGTCGGCTGGGCACTTCTTGGTCTTCTACTAGTAATAAGAGTTTGTTCATAGTGCGTGTGAAATTTGTTTTCGCTCGACATTTGTCCCTTTTATACTCCAGTTCTAATTTTGCGATGTCAACGATACCTCCGCGGTTCCCGATGTTGATTCCGATGTTGCCATTTATCTTTGTGTTCTACGATTAATTAACCTCGCTCTGCTACCAGAATGTTCTGACGATTTCCCCGATTATGGGAATTGAACAAAGTAACTAAACTCCGATTATGAGTTCCGAAATTTCGATTTATTCACAGTTCTAAACGATGCTTGGCCCTAACGATAAAACTGGCGAGTTCTCTACTCTCTGCATAACAACTAACGTTAAAGCGACGTTACGCAACATGATGTAACGTTCATTATTATAGTCTTACAAATGTACGAAAATAACCTTCTATCCAACTACACTTCAGGAACTGACTGAATCAGATCCCAAACCCCATCCCCAACATCAAAGGGAAAGATTGACAAAGACATCCCAACAAACAATAAATTACAAGTAATAAGCCGAGTCAGCAGCTCTTTCCCAAATAGAGCGCAACTCAGCTATCTTTATTGAACTAAATAATTTAGACCAACAGACGGGTTAAAACGGACTAAGCAAATTATATGAAAAACATTTAACAATTATTTTTACCTATTTTCTATTTTTATGATAGAAGGATTAAACTGAGAACACAATAAATTAAACAGCACCGAACATAAACCAAATGCAACCGCAACAAAAGTACCGCCTTGGGACGGTCAGTAATAACTACTGGGGGGTTTAAATCGGTTTTACTGGGCCCAAACCTTCACCCTCACCCTCCGCTGCGGTGCACACAATTAGTTGGTAGTTCGGTTCGTATGGAGGTCCCCTAACTCATCAGAGAGTCATCACGGTCAACAATTTAGATCAAGAAAAGACCGTGATGAAGCAAGGATGAGGACTCGACAGCCAAAACGTGTTGAGACACCCGGAGATCCCTGGGGCGTCAGCAACACCACTGGAGTACTGGAGCAAAAGAAGACCACCAGTTGAACCCCGGTGGGCCAAGAAACAGACAAACATCCGGAAGTCTTTTTTGACAACATATGTTCAATTAAACCAAATAAAATGATATGGAAATATATTTTAGATGTTCTGTTAATCATTTTATTAAATCCTGTCTGTCTGTTGTACTCTTCTACCAAATGAGAATGGTTTTACAAGACAGTCTAAAACCATGTTGGTTTACCCCACCCACTTCTGTGGACCCATAGCTCAGTAAGTAGGGCTTTCCGACCAAAGTCACATATGGTTCAATAAACTAGACACATTGGAGTATACCATCAGTTAAAAAAAGAAAACTTTGGTAGGATGCAGAAAACCCACCTTATTGATACCCCCCGCCCCCCCCCCCCTTTGAAAGGTTCGGCATTGAGGTACTGTCCCTTGCAGCAGATGGCTGGATGGAATGTAAAGAATATGTTACTCCGATCTGTCCTATCTTTCTCTTTTTTTTTGTTATGCGTCTGGAGGACCTTAGTATGCAGATCTGCTTCTCTTTATGCGCCATCTCCAAATTACGAACGTCGGGGAGGGGGGATTATGCTTCCCGTCCGTCTGTCCGTGTGTAGCAAGTTTGTTTAATCAACTCTTCCCACACTTTATGATGGACATATTTAAAATGTACATGAAGATTTGTGGAAAGCATAAGATTATTGTTATCATTATTATTATTACTATAATTATTATTGTTATTGTTATTATTATACGCCTGTCGAAGACGAGTCGATCCCCTGCTTTTCCGGTCTTTCGGATGAGACTTTAAACCGAGATCCCGTCTCCATATAACCTCGTTGGTGGTGGGACGTTAAACCCGCGTTCACTCACTCACTCACGTATAATGTGTCATGGTCTCTGTCCGTCCGTTCGTCCATCAGTCTATTAACGTTACGTGTCCACTCAAGGTGAACATTTGTCAAAACATCTTTCATGGGGTTAAGAAAATATGGTTGGTTGGTTGTTAGGGTTTAAAAGGCCCTTTGAGATAGTATTTCAGTCTACATCGGGTCACATCCTAAAGCGATAAAGAAAGGAGACAGAAATGATAACCGACAGAAAACAAATCCAAACAACTCCCACCCGCACCTACAGCAAGCACGGTAGGACCTTGCCATACTATTATCAAAATCAGTAGGACGCCCCGGCACTGCTTTCTCCCTCGTGCAGAACTCATACTTCAACAATGTCGGACAAAGTTCAAGGTCACACTTAGAGGTCGGAGATCAAGAAATAACATTTCGTGTCCACTCTTTATCTCAAAACCCGTTTAAGATTTCTTATTAAACTTTGTACAAATATAAAGCAGCGTCAGACGATGTGCAGAGAAAAAGAATCATAACCATTGCCACAGTTTTGACGGAATGGACCACTTTGTATCTTTTGCAAAGTAATTTGATACAAGCTTCGTGTCCGCTCCATATCTTTTAAACTTTCTAACATTTCTTCATGATGATATGTTGAAATATAAATCGCGACCAAACGATGTGGCAGAGAAAAAGAAACTATAACCCTATTTTCAGTTTTGTTGGTTTATGTCCCTTTGTATTAGCGTGAACATTAGCAACAATTTAACATTATTAGATAGGCAATAAAAACGAGCATACATGATACAAACAGGATTAAGTTAAAAGTAACCTGACTTGTTAAAACCTGTATCCCAAAATTACAAACGTTGTCACGCTACAGACATGTACATGTGATTTGAAATATTTTGGTTAAAATACTGCTGCTGATACACAAAAATTTGTGTGGTATCATTCATCAATTAATGTTGCTCCACGGGGAATGGAGCCTTTCGAATTCACAAATCCTGAAATGCCAAGTAGGTAGTACGCATTTACAAAAATCACAAAAGTATGACAAGTTAAAGGAAAAATTCATGTCCATGTCCATGCTCCTTTGTATTTTCTGTATATAATTTTATAGTAGCCTTGTATCCGCTCCATAACTCATTAGCTCTTAACAGAAGTTTTTGAAACCTGGGTTTAATGATGGCATTTTCAAAACAATGTGCAGAAAATGATATTTCACGACAATGTCCGGCAAAGGTAAAGGTCACATTAAGAGGCCGAAGTTCAAAAGGTAACATTTTGTGTCTACTATCATAAGATGTGACAAGAAAAAGAGCATAACCCTTCTTTCGGTTTTGACGGCATTAAATCCCTTTATATATTTCCCATAGTAGTTTTGTATTACCTTCATGTCCGCGCCATATCTTAGATTTCTTCATGAATAAAACATTATCACACAATGTGTTTTGACAAAAAACTATAACCCTATTTTCAGTTTTGACATAAGCATATCCCTTTCTATATTTCTTGCAGTGATTTCATGTCTGCTCCCTAACTTTTACACTGTATAAGATTTTGATTTACTTTCTACAAACATATGGCACTATCAGACTCTGCTTGAAGTTTTGACAGAATTTAGACCTTCTGTATAAGTTTTATTGTGATTTCATATCTGCCTCACTGTTGAAGATTTCAGCTCCCGACAAGTTCTGTCATCTCTTGTTTTCTTGCCTACTATATGGCCCGCACCTACTGCAAACACAGTAGGCTCTTGTCCTATTATTATCCAAACCAATAGGACGCCTCCATAAAAAAAGTAACCCACCACCCCGCCCAACGCGACCACCCCTTCTTTTTTTCTACAAAATTATGGGCTGTCGAACAAGGAATTTTTATTGTTTGACACCCCAGTGAGATACCACTGCACAATTAGTTGGGTGAAATCAAAGTTTACTATGTAAGTGAGAACACCGGTTTCGTTCAACTCATATACACTTGTCAGTGACTGGCGAAGGTATGTGCACTAAGTACTGCTTAACCGCTTAGGAGGTCTAAGCCAGCCCAGTAAAAGTGTGGTTAGGTAAACTGGCCACCCCGACATGACCATAGCTGTTTACCGTCGACGTAAAGCAACACAACAACAACAACACTAAGACCGATGTGAACCTCGAGCCGCCACGTCGAGGCGATTCTAATGAGACATCACTAAGTACACGTGTTTACGAGAGCGACTCCAGCTCAGCGGGAACATGGCGTCTAAACGACGTCCCTCTGATGTCGAAATGACGTTATTACGTCGCGTCGACGTCAGTTCAACTCCACTACGACGTGTTCTCGCTCGGAGAGTTATAATAGACGAGACTATAGTCCATGCTATCTTTACTGTATAACTTGTATTTGTGAATATTAACAGAGGTTTCGTTTAGCTCATACAGACTAAAACATATAGGCTTACCGTGAAAACTCATCAGAGCCGAGGCGCCTCTAAAGAGACATCACTGCACATGTTCACTAGGGCGAGAAACTATTCCGCGCTCCAGCACATAGCAGGCCCGTCGGAAGGAAATTTTGACCAGTGCGGCCATGGCGAGCGATGAAATCTCGAAGCTAAGCCAAAGGGCTCCGGAGGCTTGCTCCCTCGAAAACAATATGGAAATAAGGTGCTCTCTGGTGCGATCTGAAGCCATTTTTCGGATATTTAAATGGCAGTGTATCCACGGCATTTTGGCTGTACATTACATGGACTTCTTGGTGACCTGTTGGCTAGAGAACAGGGTCACTCTGAGTTAATAAGAGTGATCATGCTTCATTAGTATTATGTATTGCTAGAAACGCGCAAGAAATGTAGTTCTTGTTACTACAGTTTTTGTTTC
This sequence comes from Ctena decussata, assembly GCA_963989385.1. Taxonomy (NCBI): domain Eukaryota; kingdom Metazoa; phylum Mollusca; class Bivalvia; order Lucinida; family Lucinidae; genus Ctena; species Ctena decussata. Next base: position 1,875,756 of record OZ022504.1, on the reverse strand, counting down.
TTTGGATAAAGAAGATTTTCCCTTTGTAAAAATGACGAATGGACCCCATAAGGCCGTCAGAGGCGCTGCGGCCGGTGCGGCAAATTTGTTTTCTTTTAGTGCAGACCAGCAGAGTACAGACATAGCAGAGTTTCAGCCTCGCACTCGGTTATGTCTGTCAAAATTTAAAATTTTTGCTCCAACAAAGTTTTACCCCTTTGTCAAAATGGCGGTAGAACAACTTTACACTGTAAAAAAATCCGTAGAATTTACAGTAGGATAACTGGCAATCAGCTACCAGTCCATTACCCGTTATTTTTACGAGCGCCCGTAAACATTTGCAGGAATTATCATACAGATTAGGGTAGAATAGCACAGGTATGGTTTTAGCCATAAATCCCCACAACATCATTAAGTTATTTGTGGGTTCGGCCAGTAAATAGAACCTTGCTATATCGTGACATCCACAAATGTACTACAGGCAAACGCCCATATAAATAGCGCTAAATGGACTGGCAGCTGGTTGGTTGCCAGTAATTCTACCGTAAAATCTACAGATTTTTTTTTTTTTTTTTTTTTTTCAATTTCGAAGGACATAGCAGAGCATGAGTCTTAAACCTGCAATTTCTGTCAAAATTGAAAATGTTTACCCCAACAAAGTGTTTCCCCTTTGTCAAACTGGCAGAAGAACACCAAACTCTACCGTCTTTTCGATTTTGACAGACATAGCAGAGTATGATCCTCACTCTCTGCTATGTCTATCAAAATCGAACACTT
>OZ022504.1:57500-70000 GCA_963989385.1 Ctena decussata | reverse complement strand
ACCAGTTTCACGATATTTTTCAATACTTGGAAACCGTGGTACGACGAATCCCCGACCCACCTCCAGCGAAATAGGTAAAATGGCCTACCCCAGGTTATTTAAAACGCTAATAACAGCTAAATTAACCATTATATCAGGTCATTGTTATTATAACTCAGCAGTAAAATGTCTAATCTTTCTTTTTGTACCGCTTTTAGGCTTTTTTTTCACACTGGGGAAGTCCTGTACGGCGAAATTATACCCCACCCCCTCCAAAATACGCTATTTTGACAACCCAATGTTAATTCAAACGCTAAATACAGCCTACTGAACCACTTCAGTAGGTAAAGATTATTATCAAATAGTTGTCTTATGTCTTACCTTTCATTTTATACCAGTTTCACGATATTTTTCAATATTTGGGAACCGTGGTACGACGAATCCCCGACCCACCTCCAGCGAAATAGGTAAAATGGCCTACCCCAGGTTATTTAAAACGCTAATAACAGCTAAATTAACCATTATATCAGGTCATTGTTATTATAACTCAGCCGTAAAATGTCTAATCTTTCTTTTTGTACCGCTTTAAGGCTTTTTTTTTCACACTGGGGAAGTCCTGTACGGCAAAATTATACCCCACCCCCTCCAAAATACGCTATTTTGACAACCCAATGTTAATTCAAACGCTAAATACAGCCTACTTAACCATTTCAGTAGGTAAAAATTATTATCAAATAGTTGTCTTATGTCTTACCTTTCATTTTATACCAGTTTCACGATATTTTTCAATACTTGGAAACCGTGGTACGACGAATCCCCGACCCACCTCCAGCGAAATAGGTAAAATGGCCTACCCCAGGTTATTTAAAACGCTAATAACAGCTAAATTAACCATTATATCAGGTCATTGTTATTATAACTCAGCAGTAAAATGTCTAATCTTTCTTTTTGTACCGCTTTTAGGCTTTTTTTTCACACTGGGGAAGTCCTGTACGGCGAAATTATACCCCACCCTCTCCAAAATACGCTATTTTGACAACCCAATGTTAATTCAAACGCTAAATACAGCCTACTGAACCACTTCAGTAGGTAAAGATTATTATCAAATAGTTGTCTTATGTCTTACCTTTCATTTTATACCAGTTTCACGATATTTTTCAATATTTGGGAACCGTGGTACGACGAATCCCCGACCCACCTCCAGCGAAATAGGTAAAATGGCCTACCCCAGGTTATTTAAAACGCTAATAACAGCTAAATTAACCATTATATAAGGTCATTGTTATTATAACTCAGCCGTAAAATGTCTAATCTTTCTTTTTGTACCGTTTTAAGGCTTTTTTTTCACACTGGGGAAGTCCTGTACGGCGAAATTATACCCCACCCCCTCCAAAATACGCTATTTTGACAACCCAATGTTAATTCAAACGCTAAATACAGCCTACGTAACCATTTCAGTAGGTAAATATTATTATCAAATAGTTGTCTTATGTCTTACCTTTCATTTTATACCAGTTTCACGATATTTTTCAATACTTGGGAACCGTGGTACGACAAATCCCCGACCCACCTCCAGCGAAATAGGTAAAATGGCCTACCCCAGGTTATTTAAAACGCTAATAACAGCTAAATTAACCATTATATCAGGTCATTATTATTATAACTCAGCAGTAAAATGTCTAATCTTTCAATTTATACCAGTTTCACGATTTTTTTCCACGCTTGGGAACCGTGGTACGACAAATCCCCGACCCACCACCACCTAAATAGGTAATATGGCCTACCCCATGTTGTTTAAAACGCTAATAACAGCTAAACTAACCATTGTATGAGGTCATGGTTATTATCACGGAGCAGCAAAATGCCTTATCTTTCTTTTTGTACCGCTTTAAGGCTTTTTTTTCACACTGGGAAGTCCTGTACGGCGAAATTATGCCCCACCCCCTCAAAAATTGGCTATTTGGACAATCCCATGTTAATTCAAACGCTAAATACAGCTTAACTGACCATTTCAGCAGAAAAAGACTATTATTAACTGGTAGTCATGTGTCTAATCTTTCATTTTATACCAGTTTCACGATTTTTTACTATGCTTGGGAACCGTGGTACGACGAATCCCCGACCCACCACCACCTAAATAGGTAATAGGGCCTACCCCATGTTATTTAAAACGCTAATAACAGCTAAACTAACCATTATATGAGGTCATGGTTATTATAAAGGAGCAGCAAAATGCCTTATCTTTTTTTTTGTACCGCTTTTTGGCTTTTTTTCACACTGGGGAAGTCCTGTTCGGCGAAATTATACCCCACCCCCTCCAAAATACGCTATTTGAACAACCCAATGTTAATTCAAACGCTAAATACAGCCTACTTAACCATTTCAGTAGGTAAATATTATTATCAAATAGTTGTCTTATGTCTTACCTTTCATTTTATACCAGTTTCACGATATTTTTCAATACTTGGGAACCGTGGTACGACAAATCCCCGACCCACCTCCATCGAAATAGGTAAAATGGCCTACCCCAGGTTATTTAAAACGCTAATAACAGCTAAATTAACCATTATATCAGGTCATTATTATTATAACTCAGCAGTAAAATGTCTAATCTTTCAATTTATACCAGTTTCACGATTTTTTTCCACGCTTGGGAACCGTGGTACGACGAATCCCCGACCCACCACCACCTAAATAGGTAATATGGCCTACCCCATGTTGTTTAAAACGCTAATAACAGCTAAACTAACCATTGTATGAGGTCATGGTTATTATCACGGAGCAGCAAAATGCCTTATCTTTCTTTTTGTACCGCTTTAAGGCTTTTTTTTCACACTGGGAAGTCCTGTACGGCGAAATTATGCCCCACCCCCTCAAAAATTGGCTATTTGGACAATCCCATGTTAATTCAAACGCTAAATACAGCTTAACTGACCATTTCAGCAGAAAAAGACTATTATTAACTGGTAGTCATGTGTCTAATCATTCATTTTATACCAGTTTCACGATTTTTTACTATGCTTGGGAACCGTGGTACGACGAATCCCCGACCCACCACCACCTAAATAGGTAATAGGGCCTACCCCATGTTATTTAAAACGCTAATAACAGCTAAACTAACCATTATATGAGGTCATGGTTATTATAAAGGAGCAGCAAAATGCCTGATCTTTTTTTTTGTACCGCTTTTTGGCTTTTTTTCACACTGGGGAAGTCCTGTTCGGCGAAATTATACCCCACCCCCTCCAAAATACGCTATTTGAACAACCCAATGTTAATTCAAACGCTAAATACAGCCTACTTAACCATTTCAGTAGGTAAATATTATTATCAAATAGTTGTCTTATGTCTTACCTTTCATTTTATACCAGTTTCACGATATTTTTCAATACTTGGGAACCGTGGTACGACAAATCCCCGACCCACCTCCATCGAAATAGGTAAAATGGCCTACCCCAGGTTATTTAAAACGCTAATAACAGCTAAATTAACCATTATATCAGGTCATCATTATTATAACTCAGCAGTAAAATGTCTAATCTTTTAATTTATACCAGTTTCACGATTTTTTTCCACGCTTGGGAACCGTGGTACGACGAATCCCCGACCCACCACCACCTAAATAGGTAATATGGCCTACCCCATGTTGTTTAAAACGCTAATAACAGCTAAACTAACCATTATATGATGTCATGGTTATTATCACGGAGCAGCAAAATGCCTTATCTTTCTTTTTGTACCGCTTTTAGGTTTTTTTTTCACACTGGGGAAGTCCTGTACGGCGATATTATGCCCCACCCCCTCAAAAATTTGCTATTTGGTCAATCCCATGTTCATTCAAACGCTCAATACATCTCAACTGACCATTTCAGCAGAAAAAGACTATTATTATCTAGTAGTCATATGTCTAATCATTTATTTTATACCAGTTTTACGATTTTTTCCACACTTGGGAACCGTGGTACGATGAATCCCCGACACACCATCACCTAAATAGGTAATATGGCCTACCCCAGGTTGTTTAAACCGCTGATTACATCTAAACCAACCTCTCTAAGGGGTCATGATTATTATAACTGAACAGTAAAATGTCTCATCTTTCTTTTTGTACCGCTTTTAGGCTTTTTTACTCTTGGGAAGTCCTGTATGGCGGAATTATGCCCCACCCCCTCAAAGATTTGCTATTTAGGCAACCCCATGTTAATTTGAAAGCTAAATTCAGCTTAACTGACCATTTCAGGAGGTAAACATTATTATAAACTAGTAGTCATATGTCTAATCTTTCATTTTATACCAGTTTTACGATTTTTTTCCACGCTTGGAAACCGTGGTACGACGAATCCCCGACCCACCACCACCTAAATAGGTAATAGGCCCTACCCCATGTTGTTTAAAACGCTAATAACAGCTAAACTAACCATTATATGAGGTTATGGTTATTATAAAGGAGCAGCAAAATGCCTTATCTTTCTTTTTGTACATCTTTTAGGCTTTTTTTCACACTGGGGAAGTCCTGTACGGCGAAAATATACCCCACCCCCTCCAAAATACGCTATTTGGACAACCCAATGTTAATTCAAACGCTAAATACAGCCTACTTAACTATTACAGTAGGTAAAGATTATTATCAAATAGTTTTCTTATGTCTTATCTTTCATTTTATACCAATTTCGCGATATTTTTCAATACTTGGGAACCGTGGTACGTCGAATCCCCGACCCACACCACCAAAATAGGTAATATTGCCTACCCCAGGTAATTCATTACGCTAATAACAGCCTTAATAACCATTTAATGAGGTAATGATTAGTATAACTGAGCAGCAAAATGTCTTATCTTTCTTTTTGGATCACTTGTAGGCTTTTTGTCACACTGGGGAAGTCCTGTACGGCGGAAGTTTGTCCCACCCCCTCAAAAATTGGCTTTTTTTACAACCCAATGTTAATTCAAACGCTAAATACAGCTTAACTTACCGTTTCAGGAGAAAAAGTTTATTATAAACTAGTAGATATATGTCTACTCTTTTATTTTATACCAGTTTTACAATTTTGTTTCACACTTGGGAACCATGGTATTACGAATCCCCGACCCACCACCATTTTTTATAATTATAAAGTTACATGTGTATGCAAGAACTTGGTCTTCTGTGTGCAACTTTTTTTTTTTTCGTCCTTTCGAGTTGGCCACGTAGTCATATATAGACTAGGTGTTTCCAGCTGACACCACGAGGAGGTTCGAATAGGACTTACAATATGAATATGCTTCAAAATTCATATTGTCATTCGTCAGCCATGTGGTCCTGAAAAGGACCGTTTTGCCTGTCGATGACTACGAGTCTGCAAGGCAGCGAAGACTGGTGTCTGCTCTTCTCAGTAGTCCAGACAGGGCTTCTTGGCAGTAGCTTAGTTGGAGCTTCTTCTCAGTTGCTCGTAGGCCATCCTCTGGGTGTTGGCAACGTAAAAGCCGATTCGTCTAATATATTCCCTTCTGAGGAGTCTGGTTAGGAGCCTGTGGTTGATAATAAGTTGGCGCCGCTTCCTGTTGTCTGACTCTAATCCGCTGGCAACAATACGAAGAGAATTGTCCTTTCGTCTGAAGACAATGGCATCCCTTTCCGAGACTGGTACTTTTTCTCTTCTTATACAGTCTGCAACTTCTCTAATGGCTGTTAGTTCACATGATGTAGAGTGAAGCACCATCTGAAGCCTCTCGTCGCGTCTTGCTTCGCCAAGTCGTATCAGGAAGTCCCGTTTCCACATTGCAAACGAAAACGGCCGTGTTGTATATCCAGGCAATGGCGGAGGTGCGTAGTGCTGCATGATGATCTTTTAAAGTGTTTACATATAAATTAGTTTCACCTTTTTTATACCATAGGACTAGTCCAATTTTTTTCAGGGATTATAGCTAATACTTACATCATCTACTCCAACAGTTACGTAATATTAAATCACTGTCTGGGTTTTATTTATACTGTCTAGACTTAGCACCAACATTACGTAACACAAAGGACGTTTAAAACTTTCCGATAAATTCAAATAATATGGCTAGTTTTGAGTGTAATTAAAAACTCTAAGTGCAAAAAAATCAATCCATGCTGGATTAACATATTATTGCAATTAACCTTAAAAAATGAGTTTTTCTAACTGCGTTTAGTAGGTTTTCTGCATATATATTCGGACAACCCCAAGCGAATATATACGCTAAACGCAGCTTAACTGACCATTTCAGGAGGTAAAGATTATTATAAACTAGTAGCAATATGTCTAATCTTTTATTTTATACAAGTTTCTTGTTGTTTTTTCACATTTAAAGGCAACCTGTTACACCCGTCAATAGACTAATCTGTCTTTAGATTAAATAATAGTATCGGATATTGCGCAAGCATTACATAACATTATAAAATATTGACATGCGACCCCTGGTTTCAAAGTGGAACTACCCTGTCCTATAAAATTGATGCACCTGTTATGTTTGTTATTCAAACCATGATTATTATGCCCAGAATGATGAATTCGCATGCATTTAGAAATCAGGAGTTTTTGGCCAGACTTGGGGAGGCCGGACACTATGAAAGAATTGCTATTTGCCAGAGGCTTACGTCAACGCAGTTGCAGGGGATAGCTGAAGTCGCAAAGTGCGTGCACGGAAGGAAGATATCCATCCTCAGAAGAGACAAGGCGTATTTCAGAGGAGAAGACTTGTTGCTCCGCATTCTGGCCAGTCCCAACGCATCAGATGACAGAAAGAGGCGTCAGCTGATGGCCAGACACAAAGTCCTGCCAAGACTTCTTCGACGATGCTACATCAGAAGATCCATCGGCCATACCATCCGATCATCATAGGCAGTCTTCGTCAGTCGGTGGCAGGCAAAACGGTCCTTTTCAGGACCAAATGGTTGACAAATGACAGTATGAGATTAAAGTATACAAATCCATATTGTAAGTCCTAGTCGAACCTCCCCGTGGTGTCAACCGGAAACACCCAATCTTTAGCTGATTGGGTGGCCAACTCGACAGGGCGCTAAATATGACATTTCAATCCCCTGTCCCTAATTACGTGATATATAACACCTGTACGTTACTCAGAAGTCCAGAACTACAAGTAGGCTGTAAATATTCTAAGAAGTCTTTGAGATCTGCAGGCTGTGTGAATATCTAGAGACACGTGGTATTACTGATCACTCGGTCAATTCATTTCAAAGTCACTATTAGAACTTAGGCAAAGATATCAAAATGTCTGTTTAAAGCATATATCTGTGTTTTCTTGTTTTAAAAGTGACGAATGCTTTTATATAGTCAGAATGAATCGAAAATGTGACTCTTGAATAGTTTTTGAGAGTTTAGATAAGTCTTGGCTATTTTGCGCGGCTCAGGGGTCGCGTGCGGATATCCGTACGTGGTGGTTTGACTCCCGGGACGCGCAAAACCTATTTGATAAATACTGTAGATTTTATAAGTATTTGTGTTAGAAAATGCTTAATAATATTACTTATGATTAAAAAAAGTCATTTTATCACACAAGTTCAGAGATTTTCCTGATCATATGCATTAATGACAGTGTTATGCTTATATTCGCATATGCGAACTTAGGCAAAAATATCAAAATGTCTGTTTAAAGCATATATCTGAGTTTTCTTGTTTTAAAAGTGACGAATGCTTTTATATAGTCAGAATGAATCGAAAATGTGACTCTTGAATAGTTTTTGAGACTTTAGATAAGTCTTGGCTATTTTGCGCGGCTCAGGGGTCGCGTGCGGATATCCGTACGTGGTGGTTTCACTCCCGGGACGCGCAAAACCTATTTGATAAATACTATAGATTTTATAAGTATTTGTGTTAGAACATGCTTAATAATATTACTTATGATTAAAAAAAGTCATTTTATCACACAAGTTCAGAGTTTTTCCTGATCATATGCATTAATGACATTGATATGCTTATATTCGCATATGCGAACTTAGGCAAAAATATCAAAATGTCTGTTTAAAGCATATATCTGTGTTTTTTTGTTTTAAAAGTGACGAATGCTTTTATATAGTCAGAATGAATCGAAAATGTGACTCTTGAATAGTTTTTGAGAGTTTAGATAAGTCTTGGCTATTTGCGCGGCTCAGGGGTCGCGTGCGGATATCCGTACGTGGTGGTTTGACTCCCGGGACGCGCAAAACCTATTTGATAAATACTGTAGATTTTATAAGTATTTGTGTTAGAAGATGCTTAATAATATTACTTATGATTAAAAAAAGTCATTTTATCACACAAGTTCAGAGATTTTCCTGATCATATGCATTAATGACAGTGTTATGCTTATATTCGCATATGCGAACTTAGGCAAAAATATCAAAATGTCTGTTTAAAGCATATATCTGAGTTTTCTTGTTTTAAAAGTGACGAATGCTTTTATATAGTCAGAATGAATCGAAAATGTGACTCTTGAATAGTTTTTGAGAGTTTAGATAAGTCTTGGCTATTTGCGCGGCTCAGGGGTCGCGTGCGGATATCCGTACGTGGTGGTTTGACTCCCGGGACGCGCAAAACCTATTTGATAAATACTTTAGATTTTATAAGTATTTGTGTTAGAAAATGCTTAATAATATTACTTATGATTATAAAAAGCCATTTTATCACACAAGTTCAGAGTTTTTCCTGATCATATGCATTAATGACAGTGATATGCTTAAATTCGCATATGCGAACTTAGGCAAAAATATCAAAATGTCTGTTTAAAGCATATATCTGTGTTTTCTTGTTTTAAAAGTGACGAATGCTTTTATATAGTCAGAATGAATCGAAAATGTGACTCTTGAATAGTTTTTGAGAGTTTAGATAAGTCTTGGCTATTTTGCGCGGCTCAGGGGTCGCGTGCGGATATCCGTACGTGGTGGTTTGACTCCCGGGACGCGCAAAACCTATTTGATAAATACTGTAGATTTTATAAGTATTTGTGTTAGAAAATGCTTAATAATATTACTTATGATTAAAAAAAGTCATTTTATCACACAAGTTCAGAGATTTTCCTGATCATATGCATTAATGACAGTGTTATGCTTATATTCGCATATGCGAACTTAGGCAAAAATATCAAAATGTCTGTTTAAAGCATATATCTGAGTTTTCTTGTTTTAAAAGTGACGAATGCTTTTATATAGTCAGAATGAATCGAAAATGTGACTCTTGAATAGTTTTTGAGACTTTAGATAAGTCTTGGCTATTTTGCGCGGCTCAGGGGTCGCGTGCGGATATGCGTACGTGGTGGTTTCACTCCCGGGACGCGCAAAACCTATTTGATAAATACTATAGATTTTATAAGTATTTGTGTTAGAACATGCTTAATAATATTACTTATGATTAAAAAAAGTCATTTTATCACACAAGTTCAGAGTTTTTCCTGATCATATGCATTAATGACAGTGATATGCTTATATTCGCATATGCGAACTTAGGCAAAAATATCAAAATGTCTGTTTAAAGCATATATCTGTGTTTTTTTGTTTTAAAAGTGACGAATGCTTTTATATAGTCAGAATGAATCGAAAATGTGACTCTTGAATAGTTTTTGAGAGTTTAGATAAGTCTTGGCTATTTGCGCGGCTCAGGGGTCGCGTGCGGATATCCGTACGTGGTGGTTTGACTCCCGGGACGCGCAAAACCTATTTGATAAATACTGTAGATTTTATAAGTATTTGTGTTAGAAGATGCTTAATAATATTACTTATGATTAAAAAAAGTCATTTTATCACACAAGTTCAGAGATTTTCCTGATCATATGCATTAATGACAGTGTTATGCTTATATTCGCATATGCGAACTTAGGCAAAAATATCAAAATGTCTGTTTAAAGCATATATCTGAGTTTTCTTGTTTTAAAAGTGACGAATGCTTTTATATAGTCAGAATGAATCGAAAATGTGACTCTTGAATAGTTTTTGAGACTTTAGATAAGTCTTGGCTATTTTGCGCGGCTCAGGGGTCGCGTGCGGATATGCGTACGTGGTGGTTTCACTCCCGGGACGCGCAAAACCTATTTGATAAATACTATAGATTTTATAAGTATTTGTGTTAGAACATGCTTAATAATATTACTTTTGATTAAAAAAAGTCATTTTATCACACAAGTTCAGAGTTTTTCCTGATCATATGCATTAATGACAGTGATATGCTTATATTCGCATATGCGAACTTAGGCAAAAATATCAAAATGTCTGTTTAAAGCATATATCTGTGTTTTTTTGTTTTAAAAGTGACGAATGCTTTTATATAGTCAGAATGAATCGAAAATGTGACTCTTGAATAGTTTTTGAGAGTTTAGATAAGTCTTGGCTATTTGCGCGGCTCAGGGGTCGCGTGCGGATATCCGTACGTGGTGGTTTGACTCCCGGGACGCGCAAAACCTATTTGATAAATACTGTAGATTTTATAAGTATTTTTGTTAGAAAATGCTTAATTATATTACTTATAATTAAAAAAAGTCATTTTATCACACAAGTTCAGAGATTTTCCTGATCATATGCATTTATGACAGTGATATGCTTATATTCGCATATGCGAACTTAGGCAAAAATATCAAAATGTCTGTTTAAAGCATATATCTGTGTTTTCTTGTTTTAAAAGTGACGAATGCTTTTATATAGTCAGAATGAATCGAAAATGTGACTCTTGAATAGTTTTTGAGAGTTTAGATAAGTCTTGGCTATTTTGCGCGGCTCAGGGGTCGCGTGCGGATATGCGTACGTGGTGGTTTCACTCCCGGGACGCGCAAAACCTATTTGATAAATACTATAGATTTTATAAGTATTTGTGTTAGAACATGCTCAATAATATTACATATGATTAAAAAAAGTCATTTTATCACACAAGTTCAGAGTTTTTCCTGATCATATGCATTAATGACAGTGATATGCTTATATTCGCATATGCGAACTTAGGCAAAAATATCAAAATGTCTATTTAAAGCATATATCTGTGTTTTCTTGTTTTAAAAGTGACGAATGCTTTTATATAGTCAGAATGAATCGAAAATGTGACTCTTGAATAGTTTTTGAGACTTTAGATATGTCTTGGCTATTTTGCGCGGCTCAGGGGTCGCGTGCGGATATGCGTACGTGGTGGTTTGACTCCCGGGACGCGCAAAACCTATTTGATAAATACTATAGATTTTATAAGTATTTGTGTTAGAACATGCTCAAAATATTACATATGATTAAAAAAAGTCATTTTATCACACAAGTTCAGAGTTTTTCCTGATCATATGCATTAATGACAGTGTTATGCTTATATTCGCATATGCGAACTTAGGCAAAAATATCTAAATGTCTGTTTAAAGCATATATCTGTGTTTTCTTGTTTTAAATGTGACGAATGCTTTTATATAGTCAGAATAAGTCGAAAATGTGACTCTTGAATAGTTTTTGAGACTTTAGATAAGTCTTGGCTATATGCGCGGCTCAGGGGTCGCGTGCGGATATCCGTACGTGGTGGTTTGACTCCCGGGACGCGCAAAACCTATTTGATAAAAACTATAGATTTTATAAGTATTTGTGGTAGAACATGCTTAATACTATTACTTATGATTAAAAAAAGTCATTTTATCACACAAGTTCAGAGTTTTTCCTGATCATATGCATTAATGACAGTGATATGCTTATATTCGCATATGCGAACTTAGGCAAAAATATCAAAATGTCTGTTTAAAGCATATATCTGTGTTTTCTTGTTTTGAAAGTGACGAATGCTTTTATATAGTCAGAATAAGTCGAAAATGTGACCGTGAATAGTTTTTGAGACTTAAGATAAGTTTTGGCTATTTTGCGCGGCTCAGGGGTCGCGTGCGGATATCCGTACGTGCTGGTTTGACTCCCGGGACGCGCAAAACCTATTTGATAAATACTATAGATTTTATAAGTATTTGTGTTAGAAAATGCTTAATAATATTACTTATGATTTAAAAAAGTCATTTTATCACACAAGTTCAGAGTTTTTCCTGATCATATGCATTAATGACAGTGATATGCTTATATTCGCATATGCGAACTTAGGCAAAAATATCAAAATGTCTGTTTAAAGCATATATCTGTGTTTTCTTGTTTTAATAGTGACGAATGCTTTTATATAGTCAGAATAAATCGAAAATGTGACTCTTGAATAGTTTTTGAGACTTTAGATAAGTCTTGGCTATTTTGCGCGGCTCAGGGGTCGCGTGCGGATATCCGTACGTGGTGGTTTGACTCCCGGGACGCGCAAAACCTATTTGATAAATAATATAGATTTTATAAGTATTTGTGTTAGAACATGCTTAATACTATTACTTATGATTAAAAAAGTCATTTAATCACACAAGTTCAGAGTTTTTCCTGGTCATATGCATAAATGACAGTGATATGCTTATATTCGCATATGCGAACTTAGGCAAAAATATCAAAATGTGTGTTTAAAGCATATATCTGTGTTTTCTTGTTTTAAAAGTGACGAATGCTTTTATATAGTCAGAATAAATCGAAAATGTGACTCTTGAATAGTTTTTGA
>OZ022504.1:0-47500 GCA_963989385.1 Ctena decussata | reverse complement strand
GATTCTCCCGGGGTCGCATGCAGAGTGTCTCCGCACACGCTACCCCAGTAAATCTCGGGGACGTTCTCGGGGAAGCATGCCCATCCAGTGCCCGCACACACCACCCCTAACACCAGGGAAGATTCTCCCGGGGTCGCATGCAGAGTGTCTCCGCACACGCTACCCCAGTAAATCTCGGGGACGTTCTCGGGGAAGCATGCCCGTCCAGTGCCCGCACACGCACCCCCTAACAACAAGGAAGATTCTCCCGGGGTCGCATGCAGAGTGTCTCCGCACACGCTACCCCTGTAAATCTCGGGGACGTTCTCGGGGAAGCATGCCCATCCAGTGCCCGCACACACCACCCCTAACACCAGGGAAGATTCTCCCGGGGTCGCATGCAGAGTGTCTCCGCACACGCTACCCCAGTAAATCTCGGGGACGTTCTCGGGGAAGCATGCCCGTCCAGTGCCCGCACACGCAGCCCCTAACACCAGGGAAGATTCTCCCGGGGTCGCATGCAGAGTGTCTCCGCACACGCTACCCCAGTAAATCTCGGGGACGTTCTCGGGGAAGCATGCCGGTCCAGTGCCCGCACGCGAGACCCCTAACACCAGGGAAGATTCTCCCGGGGTAGCATGCAGAGTGTCTCCGCACACGCTACCCCTGTAAATCTGGGGGAAGTTCTCGGGGACGCATGGCGGTCCAGTGCCCGACACCGGGGCACACGATTGCCCGAAGTGGCAGATGGACTCCTCAGGGAATGGATGCATCAACACGCCGCTCAATAATGCCCGAGCAAACAGACCAATATCTCCTGCATTTAAGTGAAAATAAAATAAAAAAAGGGTCAATGCATATCTCCCTATATATATATAGATCCGACTTTTGATTCATAACCCCGCGCCAGACGAACTCTTTGTGTTTCTTGTGTTTGTTTCTTGTGTTGGTTTTTATTCTCGCTGGGTAGCATGCAGAGTGTCTCCGCACACGCTACCCCAGTAAATCTGGGGGACGTTCTCGGGGAAGCATGCCCGTCCAGTGCCCGCACACGCAACCCCTAACACCAGGGAAGATTCTCCCGGGGTCGCATGCAGAGTGTCTCCGCACACGCTACCCCAGTAAATCTGGAGGAAGTTCTCGGCGAAGCATGCCCGTCCAGTGCCCGCACACGCAGCCCCTAACACCAGGGAAGATTCTCCCGGGGTCGCATGCATAGTGTCTCCGCACACGCTACCCCAGTAAATCTCGGGGAAGTTCTCGGGGAAGCATGCCGGTCCAGTGCCCGCACACGCAGCCCCTAACACCAGGGAAGATTCTCCCGGGGTCGCATGCAGAGTGTCTCCGCACACGTTACCCCAGTAAATCTCGGGGAAGTTCTCGGGGAAGCATGCCGGTCCAGTGCCCGCACACGCAGCCCCTAACACCAGGGAAGATTCTCAAGGTGTCGCATGCCGAGTCTCCGCACACGCTACCCCAGAAAATCTCGGGGAAGTTCTCGGGGAAGCATGCCCGTCCAGTGCCCGCACACGCAGCCCCTAACACCAGGGAAGATTCTCCCGGGGTCGCATGCAGAGTGTTTCCGCACACGCTACCCCAGTAAATCTCGGGGACGTTCTCGGGGAAGCATGCCCGTCCAGTGCCCGCACACGCAGCCCCTAACACCAGGGGAGATTCTCCCGGGGTCGCATGCAGAGTGTCTCCGCACACGTTACCCCAGTAAATCTCGGGGAAGTTCTCGGGGAAGCATGCCGGTCCAGTGCCCGCACACGCAGCCCCTAACACCAGGGAAGATTCTCCCGGGGTCGCATGCCGAGTCTCCGCCCAAGCTACCCCAGAAAATCTCGGGGAAGTTCTCGGGGAAGCATGCCCGTCCAGTGCCCGCACACGCAGCCCCTAACACCAGGGATGATTCTCCCGGGGTCGCATGCCGAGTGTCTCCGCACACGCTACCCCAGTAAATCGCGGGGACGTTCTCGGGGAAGCATGCCCGTCCAGTGCCCGCACAAGCAGCCCCTAACACCAGGGAAGATTCTCCCGGGGTCGCATGCAGAGTGTCTCCGCACACGCTACCCCAGTAAATCTCGGGGACGTTCTCGGGGAAGCATGCCCGTCCAGTGCCCGCACACGCAACCCCTAACACCAGGGAAGATTCTCCCGGGGTCGCATGCAGAGTGTCTCCGCACACGTTACCCCAGTAAATCTCGGGGAAGTTCTCGGGGAAGCATGCCGGTCCAGTGCCCGCACACGCAGCCCCTAACACAAGGGAAGATTCTCCCGGGATCGCATGCCGAGTGTCTCTGCACACGCTACCCCAGTAAATCTCGGGGATGTTCTCGGGGAAGCATGCCCGTCCAGTGCCCGCACACGCAGCCCCTAACACCAGGGAAGATTCTCCCGGGGTCGCATGCCGAGTGTCTCCGCACACGCTACCCCAGTAAATCTCGGGGACGTTCTCGGGGAAGCATGCCCGTCCAGTGCCCGCACACGCAGCCCCTAACACCAGGGAAGATTCTCCCGGGGTCGCATGCCGAGTGTCTCCGCACACGCTTCCCCAGTAAATCTCGGGGAAGTTCTCGGGGAAGCATGCCGGTCCAGTGCCCGCACACGCAGCCCCTAACACCAGGAAAGATTCTCCCGGGATTGCATGCCGAGTGTCTCCGCACACGCTACCCCAGTAAATCTCGGGGACGTTCTCGGGGAAGCATGCCCGTCCAGTGCCCGCACACGCAGCCCCTGACACCAGGGAAGATTCTCCCGGGGTCGCATGCCGAGAGTCTCCGCACACGCTACCCCAGTAAATCTCGGTGAAGTTCTCGGGGAAGCATGCCGGTCCAGTACCCGCACACGCAGCCCCTAACACCAATAAAGATTCTCCCGGGGTCGCATGCCGAGTTTCCGCACACGCTACCCCAGTAAATCTCTGGGAGGTTCTCGGGGAAGCATGCCCGTCCAGTGCCCGCACACGCAGCCCCTAACACCAGGGAAGATTCTCCCGGGGTCGCATGCCGAGAGTCTCTGCACACGCTACCCCAGTAAATCTCGGGGACGTTCTCGGGGAAGCATGCCCTTCCAGTGCCCGCACACGCAGCCCCTAACTATAGGGAAGATTCTCCCGGGGTCGCATGCAGAGTGCCTCCGCACACGCTACCCCAGTAAATCTCGGGGACGTTCTCGGGGACACATGGCGGTCCAGTGCCCGACACCGGGGTACACGATTGCCCGAAGTGGCAGAGGGAGTCTTAAGGGAATGGATGCATCATCACGCCGCTCAATAATGCCCGAGCAAACTGACCAATATCTAAGTGCATTTAAGTGAAAATAAAAAAAATAGGGTCAATGCATATCTCCCTATATATATATAGATCCGACTTTTGATTCATAACCCGGCGCCAGACGAACTCGTGTGTTTCTTGCGTTTTTTCTTGTGTTGTTTGTTATTCTCGCTGGGTCGCGTGCAGAGTGTCTCCGCACACGCTACCTGGCAAAATCAGACGGGACGTTCGCAGGGATGCATGCAGGTACTGTCCCCGTGCACGATTGCCCGAACCCCAGGGAAGATCCTCCCGGGGTCGCATGCAGCGCGTCTCCGAACAGGCTTCCCCGCTAAATCAGAGGGGAAGTTCTCGGACACGCATGCCCGTCCAGTGCCCGCACACGCAGCCCCTAACACCAGGGAAGATTCTCCCGGGGTCGCATGCAGAGTGTCTCCGCACACGCTACCCCAGTAAATCTCGGGGAAGTTCTCGGGGAAGCATGCCGGTCCAGTGCCCGCACACGCAGCCCCTAACACCAGGGAAGATTCTCCCGGGGTCGCATGCAGAGTGTCTCCGCACACGTTACCCCAGTAAATCTCGGGGAAGTTCTCGGGGAAGCATGCCGGTCCAGTGCCCGCACACGCAGCCCCTAACACCAGGGAAGATTCTCAAGGTGTCGCATGCCGAGTCTCCGCACACGCTACCCCAGAAAATCTCGGGGAAGTTCTCGGGGAAGCATGCCCGTCCAGTGCCCGCACACGCAGCCCCTAACACCAGGGAAGATTCTCCCGGGGTCGCATGCAGAGTGTCTCCGCACACGCTACCCCAGTAAATCTCGGGGACGTTCTCGGGGAAGCATGCCCGTCCAGTGCCCGCACACGCAGCCCCTAACACCAGGGGAGATTCTCCCGGGGTCGCATGCAGAGTGTCTCCGCACACGTTACCCCAGTAAATCTCGGGGAAGTTCTCGGGGAAGCATGCCGGTCCAGTGCCCGCACACGCAGCCCCTAACACCAGGGAAGATTCTCCCGGGGTCGCATGCCGAGTCTCCGCCCAAGCTACCCCAGAAAATCTCGGGGAAGTTCTCGGGGAAGCAAGCCCGTCCAGTGCCCGCACTCGCAGCCCCTAACACCAGGGATGATTCTCCCGGGGTCGCATGCCGAGTGTCTCCGCACACGCTACCCCAGTAAATCGCGGGGACGTTCTCGGGGAAGCATGCCCGTCCAGTGCCCGCACAAGCAGCCCCTAACACCAGGGAAGATTCTCCCGGGGTCGCATGCAGAGTGTCTCCGCACACGCTACCCCAGTAAATCTCGGGGACGTTCTCGGGGAAGCATGCCCGTCCAGTGCCCGCACACGCAGCCCCTAACACCAGGGAAGATTCTCCCGGGGTCGCATGCAGAGTGTCTCCGCACACGCTACCCCAGTAAATCTCGGGGACGTTCTCGGGGAAGCATGCCCGTCCAGTGCCCGCACACGCAGCCCCTAACACCAGGGGAGATTCTCCCGGGGTCGCATGCAGAGTGTCTCCGCACACGTTACCCCAGTAAATCTCGGGGAAGTTCTCGGGGACGCATGCCGGTCCAGTGCCCGCACACGCAGCCCCTAACACCAGGGAAGATTCTCCCGGGGTCGCATGCCGAGTCTCCGCCCAAGCTACCCCAGAAAATCTCGGGGAAGTTCTCGGGGAAGCAAGCCCGTCCAGTGCCCGCACACGCAGCCCCTAACACCAGGGATGATTCTCCCGGGGTCGCATGCCGAGTGTCTCCGCACACGCTACCCCAGTAAATCGCGGGGACGTTCTCGGGGAAGCATGCCCGTCCAGTGCCCGCACAAGCAGCCCCTAACACCAGGGAAGATTCTCCCGGGGTCGCATGCAGAGTGTGTCCGCACACGCTACCCCAGTAAATCTCGGGGACGTTCTCGGGGAAGCATGCCCGTCCAGTGCCCGCACACGCAGCCCCTAACACCAGGGGAGATTCTCCCGGGGTCGCATGCAGAGTGTCTCCGCACACGTTACCCCAGTAAATCTCGGGGAAGTTCTCGGGGAAGCATGCCGGTCCAGTGCCCGCACACGCAGCCCCTAACACCAGGGAAGATTCTCCCGGGGTCGCATGCCGAGTCTCCGCCCAAGCTACCCCAGAAAATCTCGGGGAAGTTCTCGGGGAAACAAGCCCGTCCAGTGCCCGCACACGCAGCCCCTAACACCAGGGATGATTCTCCCGGGGTCGCATGCCGAGTGTCTCCGCACACGCTACCCCAGTAAATCGCGGGGACGTTCTCGGGGAAGCATGCCCGTCCAGTGCCCGCACAAGCAGCCCCTAACACCAGGGAAGATTCTCCCGGGGTCGCATGCAGAGTGTCTCCGCACACGCTACCCCAGTAAATCTCGGGGACGTTCTCGGGGAAGCATGCCCGTCCAGTGCCCGCACACGCAGCCCCTAACACCAGGGAAGATTCTCCCGGGGTCGCATGCAGAGTGTCTCCGCACACGTTACCCCAGTAAATCTCGGGGAAGTTCTCGGGGAAGCATGCCGGTCCAGTGCCCGCACACGCAGCCCCTAACACCAGGGAAGATTCTCCCGGGGTCGCATGCCGAGTGTCTCTGCACACGCTACCCCAGTAAATCTCGGGGATGTTCTCGGGGAAGTATGCCGGTCCAGTGCCCGCACACGCAGCCCCTAACACCAGGGAAGATTCTCCCGGGGTCGCATGCCGAGTGTCTCCGCACACGCTACCCCAGTAAATCTCGGGGAAGTTCTCGGGGAAGCATGCCCGTCCAGTGCCCGCAGTCGCAGCCCCTAACACCAGGGAAGATTCTCCCGGGGTCGCATGCAGAGTGTCTCCGCACACGTTACCCCAGTAAATCTCGGGGAAGTTCTCGGGGAAGCATGCCGGTCCAGTGCCCGCACACGCAGCCCCTAACACCAGGGAAGATTCTCCCGGTGTCGCATGCCGAGTCTCCGCACACGCTACCCCAGAAAATCTCGGGGAAGTTCTCGGGGAAGCATGCCCGTCCAGTGCCCGCACACGCAGCCCCTAACACCAGGGAAGATTCTCCCGGTGTCGCATGCAGAGTGTCTCCGCACACGTTACCCCAGTAAATCTCGGGGAAGTTCTCGGGGAAGCATGCCGGTCCAGTGCCCGCACACGCAGCCCCTAACACCAGGGAAGATTCTCCCGGGGTCGCATGCCGAGTGTCTCTGCACACGCTACCCCAGTAAATCTCGGGGATGTTCTCGGGGAAGTATGCCGGTCCAGTGCCCGCACACGCAGCCCCTAACACCAGGGAAGATTCTCCCGGGGTCGCATGCCGAGTGTCTCCGCACACGCTACCCCAGTAAATCTCGGGGAAGTTCTCGGGGAAGCATGCCCGTCCAGTGCCCGCACACGCAGCCCCTATAACCAGGGAAGATTCTCCCGGGGTCGCATGCAGAGTGTCTCCGCACACGTTACCCCAGTAAATCTCGGGGAAGTTCTCGGGGAAGCATGCCCGTCCAGTGCCCGCACACGCAGCCCCTAACACCAGGGAAGATTCTCCCGGGGTCGCATGCCGAGTCTCCGCCCAAGCTACCCCAGAAAATCTCGGGGAGGTTCTCGGGGAAGCATGCCCGTCCAGTGCCCGCACACGCAGCCCCTAACACCAGGGAAGATTCTCCCGGTGTCGCATGCCGAGTCTCCGCACACGCTACCCCAGAAAATCTCGGGGAAGTTCTCGGGGAAGCATGCCCGTCCAGTGCCCGCACACGCAGCCCCTAACACCAGGGAAGATTCTCCAGGGGTCGCATGCAGAGTGTCTCCGCACACGCTACCCCAGTAAATCTCGGGGACGTTCTCGGGGAAGCATGCCCGTCCAGTGCCCGCACACGCAGCCCCTAACACCAGGGAAGATTCTCCCGGGGTCGCATGCAGAGTGTCTCCGCACACGTTACCCCAGTAAATCTCGGGGAAGTCATCGGGGAAGCATGCCGGTCCAGTGCCCGCACACGCAGCCCCTAACACCAGGGAAGATTCTCCCGGGGTCGCATGCCGAGTGTCTCGGCACACGCTACCCCAGTAAATCTCGGGGAAGTTCTCCGGGAAGCATGCCGGTCCAGTGCCCGCACACGCAGCCCCTAACACCAGGGAAGATTCTCCAGGGGTCGCATGCCGAGTGTCTCCGCACACGCTACCCCAGTAAATCTCGGGGAAGTTCTCGGGGAAGCATGCCGGTCCAGTGTCCGCACACGCAGCCCCTAACACCAGGGAAGATTCTCCCGGTGTCGCATGCCGAGTCTCCGCACACGCTACCCCAGAAAATATCGGGGAAGTTCTCGGGGAAGCATGCCCGTCCAGTGCCCGCACACGCAACCCCTAACACCAGGGAAGATTCTCCCGGGGTCGCATGCCAAATGTCTCCGAACACGCTACCCCAGTAAATCGCGGGGACGTTCTCGGGGAAGCATGCCGGTCCAGTGCCCGCACACGCAGCCACTAACACCAGGGAAGATTCTCCCGGGGTCGCATGCAGAGTGTCTCCGCACACGCCATCCCTCATTGCGTGCGACCCCGGTAGAATCTTCGCGGGTAGTAGGGGTTGCGTGTGCGGGCACTGGACCGACATTCGTCCCCGAGAACGTACCCTGTGATTTACAGGGGTAGCGTGTGCGGAGACACTCTGCATGCGACCCCGGGAGAATCTTCCCTGGTGTTTGGGGTTGCCTGTGCGGGCACTGGACCAGCATGCGTCCCCGAGAACGTCCCCTGCGATTTACAGGGGTAGTGTGTGCGGAGACACTCTGCATGCGACCCCGGAAGAATCTTCCCGGGTGTTTGGGGTTGCCTGTGCGGGCACTGGACCGGCATGCTTCCCCGAGAACGTCCCCCAGATTTACAGTGTGCGGAGACAGTCAATAATGTACATAATACATAATAGAGAACAAAGTGTATGTGTAGCCAAAAATAAAAAAAAAGCTAAGTGTGGCCAAAAAAAAAAAGAAAAAAAAATAAAGAATTTTTTTTTACAGCTTTGGATTCTTTGTCAAAATTCACTTACTAGAGAGCTCAAAATTAGATTTGTAGGGCTTGTACTGTAGAAGTTATTCACACATTTCGAAATGTTGAATGTATCATATGCAATACGTTGTGTACATGGATGCTGTTTGAGATTTTACCTCTTTTTAGCAACCTGGTATACTGTTTTGATCTGAGTGTTAGATAATCATGCATCTGTTAAGCAGATAATGTCAATAAGTAGCATAAAAGAATGATAGTAGGTGACGTTCTCGGGGAGGCATGCCCGTCCAGTGCCCGCACACGCACCCCCTAACACCAGGGATGATTCTCCTGGGGTCGCATGCAAAGTGTCTCCGCACACGCTACCCCGCTTAATCAGAGGAACACCAGGATAGATTCCCCCGGGGTCGCATGCAGAGTGTCTCCGCACACACTATCCCGCTAAATCAGAGGGGAAGTTCTCGGAGACGCATGCCCGTTCAGAGCCCGAACACGCAACCCCTAAAACCAGGGATGCATGCGGTCCTGTCCCCGTACACGCGGGCCCTGACACCAGGGCACACGATTGCCCGAACACCAGGGAAAATTCTTCTCGGGTCTTATAGGAGGGTTAGGGTTAGGGTTAGGGTTAGGGTTAGGGTTAGGGTTAGGGTTAGGGTTAGGGTTAGGGAATAGGTATTTTCGGCTGAGACAAAGACATCGGAAGGATATTTGGGTGTAATTTGGCTAGGGTTAGCCTTTTCACAGACCCTGGCGTAGGGAATGGTGTCTATTTTTTGTTAGTGTTACCGAACTTCTTTTATCAGGGGAGACTATTTAACAAGGGAGATGATGCATGTTTCCAGTAAACGTAGTAAATACGTTTATGCATTAGACTAAATACCAAGAAACTCTGATCAGCATGCACTTCCAGAGCAATTAATCAGTCTCTTTAGAAGACTGAACATCTTGAATCATTTTCTTACCTGAGGAATGGTTAGTGGGTTAGGGTTAGGGTTAGGGTTAGGGTTAGGGTTAGGGTTAGGGTTAGGGTTAGGGGTTAGGGTTAGGGTTAGGGGTTAAGGGTTAGGGTTAGGGTTAGGGTTAGGGTTAGGGTTAGGGTTAGGGTTAGGGTTAGGGTTAGGGTTAGGGTTAGGGTTAGGGGTTAGGGTATAGGACAAATGGCGAAATGCGGGATGAGAGATGCGGAGCTCCGCCCACATCTTATACGTCATAATGCGGAGTGGTCTCTGATTGGTTCAAAAGTACGTGATTTATTTTTTGTCACTCTTGCGTTGACCTATTGCTGAAAATGTATAAATATAACCTTACAGTCTTGCCCTTTGAATTGCGTTTTGGATTGTGTTGATTGCACATCTAGAAATGGATTAATTAGAGGTTTTGTTTGAACGGATTTTAATGTGTGGGAATTTGAATTAGTAATTTTATGTAAGTTGTTTCATTAGTTACTTTCTTTTCATTGTATTCATTTAAATATAGTAGATTATATTGATTTTATTGATAATTACGGGAGGTGTTTGAGACACAAAGAAAAGACTGTGTATTATGTTGAAATTTTAGTAAATTGACAGCATAACGATATTCTGCATAATGCATATAAACGATTGGGCACAGTAGTATTGTTAATTTGGAATTTCAACATACTAAATTTCATTCCTCATAAATGTGAAGGAATATATGATCATGGCGATGATGATTTTGATGATGATGTCAGTTATGATAATGTATGTTAAGATATTTGACTAATGTGCCATTAAAATCACTCTAACATAGGTATTCATTAATCGATGCTTTTCGAAAAAAGGTAGTAATAATGAGGATAAAAATGATGATAAAGATGATGATGTTTGATGATGATAATTGTGGTTTATGAAATGCTACAGGAAAGGGAAAATTTGTGCCTAGAACAGTTAAAGAAATCTATTTTTGTATACAACACATTTAGAAAGGGGTTACGCGAGTAAACGATGTTACTTAAAATAGAATTCCTTTGTTCAAAGAAGATAACCCTTATAACTTTACTCATCGTAACCCCGTTTGTTAATACTGTGACGGTAACTGTAGGTAACATACAGGTAGATTTTGATTAAAAACGTTAACCCATGGTAACCCACTTTGTCAAAGAGGTTAATCCTTCAACCTTTACTCACCGTAACACCGTCTGATAACTTCCTGTGTAAGACGCCTACCCTTATACCTTTATTCATCGTAACCCGGGCTGATAACTCCCAGTGTAAGACGTTAGCCCTTATTCCTTTACTCACCGTAACCCCGCCTGATAACTCCAAGTGTAAGCCGTTAAACCTTAAACCTTTACTCACCGTAACCCCGTCTGAAAACCCCAAATGTAAGACCTTAACCCTTAAACCTTTACTCACCGTAACCCTGCCTGATAACTCCCTGTGTAAGACGCTAACCCTTAAACCGTTACTCATCGTAACCCGCTCTGATAACTCCAAGTGTAAGACGATAGCCCTTAAACCTTTACTCACCGTAACCCCGTCTGATAACCCCAAATGTAAGACCTTAACCCTTAAACATTTACTCACCATAACCCAGCCTGACAACTCCCAGCGTAAGACGTTAACCTTTACTCAATGTAACCCCTTCTGATAACCCCGTGTAAGACGTTAGCCCTTAAACCTTTACTCATCGTAACCCGGTCTGATAACCCCAAATCTAAGACTTTTACCCTTAATCCTTTACTCACCGTAACCCAGCCTGATAACTCCCTGCGTAAGACGCTTACCCTTAAACCTTTACTCATCGTAACCCGGTCTGAGAACTCCCAGTGTAGGACGTTAGCCCTTAAACCTTTACTCACCGTAACCCATCCTGATAACCCCAAGTGTAAGACGTAAAACCTTAAATCTTTACTCACCGTAACCCCGTCTGATAACCCCAACTGTAAGACCTTAACCCTTAAACCTTTACTCACTGTAACCCCTTCCTATAACCCCGTGTAAGACGTTAGCCCTTAAACCTTTACTCATCGTAACCCCGTGTGATATCTCCCTGTGTACGACGCTAACCCTTAAACCGTTACTCATCGTAACCCGATCTGATAACCCCGTGTAAGACGTTAGCCCTTAAACCTTAACTCACTGTAACCCCGTCTGATAACCCCAAATGTAAGACCTTAACCCTTAAACCTTTACTCACCATAACCCAGCCTGATAACTCCCTGCGTAAGACCTTAACCCTTAAACCTTTACTCACCGTAACCTCTTCCTATAACCCCGTGTAAGTCATTAACCCTTAAACCTTTACTC
Source organism: Ctena decussata (assembly GCA_963989385.1). Classification (NCBI taxonomy): domain Eukaryota; kingdom Metazoa; phylum Mollusca; class Bivalvia; order Lucinida; family Lucinidae; genus Ctena; species Ctena decussata. Next base: position 35,997 of record OZ022504.1, on the reverse strand, counting down.
ATCGTAACCCCGTGTGATATCTCCCTGTGTACGACGCTAACCCTTAAGCCGTTACTCATCGTAACCCGGTCTGATTACTCCCAGTATAAGACGTTAACCCTTAAACCTTTACTCACCGTAACCCCGTCTGATAACCCCAAATGAAAGACCTTAACCCTTAAACCTTTACTCACCATAACCCAGCCTGATAACTCCCCATGTAAGACCTTAAACCCTTAAACCTTTACTCACCATAACCCAGCCTGATAACTCCCTGCGTAAGACGTTAACCCTTAAACCTTTACTCAACGTAACCCCTTCTGATAACCCCGTGTAAGACGTTAGCCCTAAAACCTTTACTAATTGTAACCCGGTCTGATAACCCCAAATGTAAGACCTTAACCCTTAAACCTTTACTCACCATAGCCCAGCCCTGCATAAGACATTAACCCTTAAACCTTTACTCAATGCAACCCATTTCGATAACCCACTGTAAGACGTGAGGCCTTAAACATTTACTCATCGCAACCTCGTGTGATATTTCCCAGTGTAGCGTTAGCTCTTAAACCGTGACACCGTAGGGTTAGGGGTAGGGGTAGGGTTAGGGGTTAGTGTTAGGCTTAGGCTTAGGGGTTAGGGTTAGGGTTAGGGGTTAGTGTTAGGCTTAGGCTTAGGGTTAGGGTTAGGGTTAGGGTTAGGGTCAGGGTCAGGGTCAGGGTCAGGGTTAGGGTTAGGGTTAGGGTTAGGGTTAGGGTTAGGGTTAGGGTTAGGGTTAGGGTATAGGACAAATGGCGAAAGGGTTAGGGTTAGGGTTAGGGTTAGGGTTAGGGTTAGGGTATAGGACAAATGGCGAAATGCGGGATGAGAGATGCGGAGCTCCGCCCACATCTTATACGTCATAATGCGGAGTGGTCTCTGATTGGTTCAAAAGTACGTGATTTATTTTTTGTCACTCTTGCGTTGACCTATTGCTGAAAATGTATAAATATAACCTTACAGTCTTGCCCTTTGAATTGCGTTTTGGATTGTGTTGATTGCACATCTAGAAATGGATTAATTAGAGGTTTTGTTTGAACGGATTTTAATGTGTGGGAATTTGAATTAGTAATTTTATGTAAGTTGTTTCATTAGTTACTTTCTTTTCATTGTATTCATTTAAATATAGTAGATTATATTGATTTTATTGATAATTACGGGAGGTGTTTGAGACACAAAGAAAAGACTGTGTATTATGTTGAAATTTTAGTAAATTGACAGCATAACGATATTCTGCATAATGCATATAAACGATTGGGCACAGTAGTATTGTTAATTTGGAATTTCAACATACTAAATTTCATTCCTCATAAATGTGAAGGAATATATGATCATGGCGATGATGATTTTGATGATGATGTCAGTTATGATAATGTATGTTAAGATATTTGACTAATGTGCCATTAAAATCACTCTAACATAGGTATTCATTAATCGATGCTTTTCGAAAAAAGGTAGTAATAATGAGGATAAAAATGATGATAAAGATGATGATGTTTGATGATGATAATTGTGGTTTATGAAATGCTACAGGAAAGGGAAAATTTGTGCCTAGAACAGTTAAAGAAATCTATTTTTGTATACAACACATTTAGAAAGGGGTTACGCGAGTAAACGATGTTACTTAAAATAGAATTCCTTTGTTCAAAGAAGATAACCCTTATAACTTTACTCATCGTAACCCCGTTTGTTAATACTGTGACGGTAACTGTAGGTAACATACAGGTAGATTTTGATTAAAAACGTTAACCCATGGTAACCCACTTTGTCAAAGAGGTTAATCCTTCAACCTTTACTCACCGTAACACCGTCTGATAACTTCCTGTGTAAGACGCCTACCCTTATACCTTTATTCATCGTAACCCGGGCTGATAACTCCCAGTGTAAGACGTTAGCCCTTATTCCTTTACTCACCGTAACCCCGCCTGATAACTCCAAGTGTAAGCCGTTAAACCTTAAACCTTTACTCACCGTAACCCCGTCTGAAAACCCCAAATGTAAGACCTTAACCCTTAAACCTTTACTCACCGTAACCCTGCCTGATAACTCCCTGTGTAAGACGCTAACCCTTAAACCGTTACTCATCGTAACCCGCTCTGATAACTCCAAGTGTAAGACGATAGCCCTTAAACCTTTACTCACCGTAACCCCGTCTGATAACCCCAAATGTAAGACCTTAACCCTTAAACATTTACTCACCATAACCCAGCCTGACAACTCCCAGCGTAAGACGTTAACCTTTACTCAATGTAACCCCTTCTGATAACCCCGTGTAAGACGTTAGCCCTTAAACCTTTACTCATCGTAACCCGGTCTGATAACCCCAAATCTAAGACTTTTACCCTTAATCCTTTACTCACCGTAACCCAGCCTGATAACTCCCTGCGTAAGACGCTTACCCTTAAACCTTTACTCATCGTAACCCGGTCTGAGAACTCCCAGTGTAGGACGTTAGCCCTTAAACCTTTACTCACCGTAACCCATCCTGATAACCCCAAGTGTAAGACGTAAAACCTTAAATCTTTACTCACCGTAACCCCGTCTGATAACCCCAACTGTAAGACCTTAACCCTTAAACCTTTACTCACTGTAACCCCTTCCTATAACCCCGTGTAAGACGTTAGCCCTTAAACCTTTACTCATCGTAACCCCGTGTGATATCTCCCTGTGTACGACGCTAACCCTTAAACCGTTACTCATCGTAACCCGATCTGATAACCCCGTGTAAGACGTTAGCCCTTAAACCTTAACTCACTGTAACCCCGTCTGATAACCCCAAATGTAAGACCTTAACCCTTAAACCTTTACTCACCATAACCCAGCCTGATAACTCCCTGCGTAAGACCTTAACCCTTAAACCTTTACTCACCGTAACCTCTTCCTATAACCCCGTGTAAGTCATTAACCCTTAAACCTTTACTCATCGTAACCCCGTGTGATATCTCCCTGTGTACGACGCTAACCCTTAAGCCGTTACTCATCGTAACCCGGTCTGATTACTCCCAGTATAAGACGTTAACCCTTAAACCTTTACTCACCGTAACCCCGTCTGATAACCCCAAATGAAAGACCTTAACCCTTAAACCTTTACTCACCATAACCCAGCCTGATAACTCCCCATGTAAGACCTTAAACCCTTAAACCTTTACTCACCATAACCCAGCCTGATAACTCCCTGCGTAAGACGTTAACCCTTAAACCTTTACTCAACGTAACCCCTTCTGATAACCCCGTGTAAGACGTTAGCCCTAAAACCTTTACTAATTGTAACCCGGTCTGATAACCCCAAATGTAAGACCTTAACCCTTAAACCTTTACTCACCATAGCCCAGCCCTGCATAAGACATTAACCCTTAAACCTTTACTCAATGCAACCCATTTCGATAACCCACTGTAAGACGTGAGGCCTTAAACATTTACTCATCGCAACCTCGTGTGATATTTCCCAGTGTAGCGTTAGCTCTTAAACCGTGACACCGTAGGGTTAGGGGTAGGGGTAGGGTTAGGGGTTAGTGTTAGGCTTAGGCTTAGGGGTTAGGGTTAGGGTTAGGGGTTAGTGTTAGGCTTAGGCTTAGGGTTAGGGTTAGGGTTAGGGTTAGGGTCAGGGTCAGGGTCAGGGTCAGGGTTAGGGTTAGGGTTAGGGTTAGGGTTAGGGTTAGGGTTAGGGTTAGGGTTAGGGTATAGGACAAATGGCGAAAGGGTTAGGGTTAGGGTTAGGGTTAGGGTTAGGGTTAGGGTTAGGGTTAGGGTATAGGACAAATGGCGAAATGCGGGATGAGAGATGCGGAGCTCCGCCCACATCTTATACGTCATAATGCGGAGTGGTCTCTGATTGGTTCAAAAGTACGTGATTTATTTTTTGTCACTCTTGCGTTGACCTATTGCTGAAAATGTATAAATATAACCTTACAGTCTTGCCCTTTGAATTGCGTTTTGGATTGTGTTGATTGCACATCTAGAAATGGATTAATTAGAGGTTTTGTTTGAACGGATTTTAATGTGTGGGAATTTGAATTAGTAATTTTATGTAAGTTGTTTCATTAGTTACTTTCTTTTCATTGTATTCATTTAAATATAGTAGATTATATTGATTTTATTGATAATTACGGGAGGTGTTTGAGACACAAAGAAAAGACTGTGTATTATGTTGAAATTTTAGTAAATTGACAGCATAACGATATTCTGCATAATGCATATAAACGATTGGGCACAGTAGTATTGTTAATTTGGAATTTCAACATACTAAATTTCATTCCTCATAAATGTGAAGGAATATATGATCATGGCGATGATGATTTTGATGATGATGTCAGTTATGATAATGTATGTTAAGATATTTGACTAATGTGCCATTAAAATCACTCTAACATAGGTATTCATTAATCGATGCTTTTCGAAAAAAGGTAGTAATAATGAGGATAAAAATGATGATAAAGATGATGATGTTTGATGATGATAATTGTGGTTTATGAAATGCTACAGGAAAGGGAAAATTTGTGCCTAGAACAGTTAAAGAAATCTATTTTTGTATACAACACATTTAGAAAGGGGTTACGCGAGTAAACGATGTTACTTAAAATAGAATTCCTTTGTTCAAAGAAGATAACCCTTATAACTTTACTCATCGTAACCCCGTTTGTTAATACTGTGACGGTAACTGTAGGTAACATACAGGTAGATTTTGATTAAAAACGTTAACCCATGGTAACCCACTTTGTCAAAGAGGTTAATCCTTCAACCTTTACTCACCGTAACACCGTCTGATAACTTCCTGTGTAAGACGCCTACCCTTATACCTTTATTCATCGTAACCCGGGCTGATAACTCCCAGTGTAAGACGTTAGCCCTTATTCCTTTACTCACCGTAACCCCGCCTGATAACTCCAAGTGTAAGCCGTTAAACCTTAAACCTTTACTCACCGTAACCCCGTCTGAAAACCCCAAATGTAAGACCTTAACCCTTAAACCTTTACTCACCGTAACCCTGCCTGATAACTCCCTGTGTAAGACGCTAACCCTTAAACCGTTACTCATCGTAACCCGCTCTGATAACTCCAAGTGTAAGACGATAGCCCTTAAACCTTTACTCACCGTAACCCCGTCTGATAACCCCAAATGTAAGACCTTAACCCTTAAACATTTACTCACCATAACCCAGCCTGACAACTCCCAGCGTAAGACGTTAACCTTTACTCAATGTAACCCCTTCTGATAACCCCGTGTAAGACGTTAGCCCTTAAACCTTTACTCATCGTAACCCGGTCTGATAACCCCAAATCTAAGACTTTTACCCTTAATCCTTTACTCACCGTAACCCAGCCTGATAACTCCCTGCGTAAGACGCTTACCCTTAAACCTTTACTCATCGTAACCCGGTCTGAGAACTCCCAGTGTAGGACGTTAGCCCTTAAACCTTTACTCACCGTAACCCATCCTGATAACCCCAAGTGTAAGACGTAAAACCTTAAATCTTTACTCACCGTAACCCCGTCTGATAACCCCAACTGTAAGACCTTAACCCTTAAACCTTTACTCACTGTAACCCCTTCCTATAACCCCGTGTAAGACGTTAGCCCTTAAACCTTTACTCATCGTAACCCCGTGTGATATCTCCCTGTGTACGACGCTAACCCTTAAACCGTTACTCATCGTAACCCGATCTGATAACCCCGTGTAAGACGTTAGCCCTTAAACCTTAACTCACTGTAACCCCGTCTGATAACCCCAAATGTAAGACCTTAACCCTTAAACCTTTACTCACCATAACCCAGCCTGATAACTCCCTGCGTAAGACCTTAACCCTTAAACCTTTACTCACCGTAACCTCTTCCTATAACCCCGTGTAAGTCATTAACCCTTAAACCTTTACTCATCGTAACCCCGTGTGATATCTCCCTGTGTACGACGCTAACCCTTAAGCCGTTACTCATCGTAACCCGGTCTGATTACTCCCAGTATAAGACGTTAACCCTTAAACCTTTACTCACCGTAACCCCGTCTGATAACCCCAAATGAAAGACCTTAACCCTTAAACCTTTACTCACCATAACCCAGCCTGATAACTCCCCATGTAAGACCTTAAACCCTTAAACCTTTACTCACCATAACCCAGCCTGATAACTCCCTGCGTAAGACGTTAACCCTTAAACCTTTACTCAACGTAACCCCTTCTGATAACCCCGTGTAAGACGTTAGCCCTAAAACCTTTACTAATTGTAACCCGGTCTGATAACCCCAAATGTAAGACCTTAACCCTTAAACCTTTACTCACCATAGCCCAGCCCTGCATAAGACATTAACCCTTAAACCTTTACTCAATGCAACCCATTTCGATAACCCACTGTAAGACGTGAGGCCTTAAACATTTACTCATCGCAACCTCGTGTGATATTTCCCAGTGTAGCGTTAGCTCTTAAACCGTGACACCGTAGGGTTAGGGGTAGGGGTAGGGTTAGGGGTTAGTGTTAGGCTTAGGCTTAGGGGTTAGGGTTAGGGTTAGGGGTTAGTGTTAGGCTTAGGCTTAGGGTTAGGGTTAGGGTTAGGGTTAGGGTCAGGGTCAGGGTCAGGGTCAGGGTTAGGGTTAGGGTTAGGGTTAGGGTTAGGGTTAGGGTTAGGGTTAGGGTTAGGGTATAGGACAAATGGCGAAAGGGTTAGGGTTAGGGTTAGGGTTAGGGTTAGGGTTAGGGTTAGGGTTAGGGTATAGGACAAATGGCGAAATGCGGGATGAGAGATGCGGAGCTCCGCCCACATCTTATACGTCATAATGCGGAGTGGTCTCTGATTGGTTCAAAAGTACGTGATTTATTTTTTGTCACTCTTGCGTTGACCTATTGCTGAAAATGTATAAATATAACCTTACAGTCTTGCCCTTTGAATTGCGTTTTGGATTGTGTTGATTGCACATCTAGAAATGGATTAATTAGAGGTTTTGTTTGAACGGATTTTAATGTGTGGGAATTTGAATTAGTAATTTTATGTAAGTTGTTTCATTAGTTACTTTCTTTTCATTGTATTCATTTAAATATAGTAGATTATATTGATTTTATTGATAATTACGGGAGGTGTTTGAGACACAAAGAAAAGACTGTGTATTATGTTGAAATTTTAGTAAATTGACAGCATAACGATATTCTGCATAATGCATATAAACGATTGGGCACAGTAGTATTGTTAATTTGGAATTTCAACATACTAAATTTCATTCCTCATAAATGTGAAGGAATATATGATCATGGCGATGATGATTTTGATGATGATGTCAGTTATGATAATGTATGTTAAGATATTTGACTAATGTGCCATTAAAATCACTCTAACATAGGTATTCATTAATCGATGCTTTTCGAAAAAAGGTAGTAATAATGAGGATAAAAATGATGATAAAGATGATGATGTTTGATGATGATAATTGTGGTTTATGAAATGCTACAGGAAAGGGAAAATTTGTGCCTAGAACAGTTAAAGAAATCTATTTTTGTATACAACACATTTAGAAAGGGGTTACGCGAGTAAACGATGTTACTTAAAATAGAATTCCTTTGTTCAAAGAAGATAACCCTTATAACTTTACTCATCGTAACCCCGTTTGTTAATACTGTGACGGTAACTGTAGGTAACATACAGGTAGATTTTGATTAAAAACGTTAACCCATGGTAACCCACTTTGTCAAAGAGGTTAATCCTTCAACCTTTACTCACCGTAACACCGTCTGATAACTTCCTGTGTAAGACGCCTACCCTTATACCTTTATTCATCGTAACCCGGGCTGATAACTCCCAGTGTAAGACGTTAGCCCTTATTCCTTTACTCACCGTAACCCCGCCTGATAACTCCAAGTGTAAGCCGTTAAACCTTAAACCTTTACTCACCGTAACCCCGTCTGAAAACCCCAAATGTAAGACCTTAACCCTTAAACCTTTACTCACCGTAACCCTGCCTGATAACTCCCTGTGTAAGACGCTAACCCTTAAACCGTTACTCATCGTAACCCGCTCTGATAACTCCAAGTGTAAGACGATAGCCCTTAAACCTTTACTCACCGTAACCCCGTCTGATAACCCCAAATGTAAGACCTTAACCCTTAAACATTTACTCACCATAACCCAGCCTGACAACTCCCAGCGTAAGACGTTAACCTTTACTCAATGTAACCCCTTCTGATAACCCCGTGTAAGACGTTAGCCCTTAAACCTTTACTCATCGTAACCCGGTCTGATAACCCCAAATCTAAGACTTTTACCCTTAATCCTTTACTCACCGTAACCCAGCCTGATAACTCCCTGCGTAAGACGCTTACCCTTAAACCTTTACTCATCGTAACCCGGTCTGAGAACTCCCAGTGTAGGACGTTAGCCCTTAAACCTTTACTCACCGTAACCCATCCTGATAACCCCAAGTGTAAGACGTAAAACCTTAAATCTTTACTCACCGTAACCCCGTCTGATAACCCCAACTGTAAGACCTTAACCCTTAAACCTTTACTCACTGTAACCCCTTCCTATAACCCCGTGTAAGACGTTAGCCCTTAAACCTTTACTCATCGTAACCCCGTGTGATATCTCCCTGTGTACGACGCTAACCCTTAAACCGTTACTCATCGTAACCCGATCTGATAACCCCGTGTAAGACGTTAGCCCTTAAACCTTAACTCACTGTAACCCCGTCTGATAACCCCAAATGTAAGACCTTAACCCTTAAACCTTTACTCACCATAACCCAGCCTGATAACTCCCTGCGTAAGACCTTAACCCTTAAACCTTTACTCACCGTAACCTCTTCCTATAACCCCGTGTAAGTCATTAACCCTTAAACCTTTACTCATCGTAACCCCGTGTGATATCTCCCTGTGTACGACGCTAACCCTTAAGCCGTTACTCATCGTAACCCGGTCTGATTACTCCCAGTATAAGACGTTAACCCTTAAACCTTTACTCACCGTAACCCCGTCTGATAACCCCAAATGAAAGACCTTAACCCTTAAACCTTTACTCACCATAACCCAGCCTGATAACTCCCCATGTAAGACCTTAAACCCTTAAACCTTTACTCACCATAACCCAGCCTGATAACTCCCTGCGTAAGACGTTAACCCTTAAACCTTTACTCAACGTAACCCCTTCTGATAACCCCGTGTAAGACGTTAGCCCTAAAACCTTTACTAATTGTAACCCGGTCTGATAACCCCAAATGTAAGACCTTAACCCTTAAACCTTTACTCACCATAGCCCAGCCCTGCATAAGACATTAACCCTTAAACCTTTACTCAATGCAACCCATTTCGATAACCCACTGTAAGACGTGAGGCCTTAAACATTTACTCATCGCAACCTCGTGTGATATTTCCCAGTGTAGCGTTAGCTCTTAAACCGTGACACCGTAGGGTTAGGGGTAGGGGTAGGGTTAGGGGTTAGTGTTAGGCTTAGGCTTAGGGGTTAGGGTTAGGGTTAGGGGTTAGTGTTAGGCTTAGGCTTAGGGTTAGGGTTAGGGTTAGGGTTAGGGTCAGGGTCAGGGTCAGGGTCAGGGTTAGGGTTAGGGTTAGGGTTAGGGTTAGGGTTAGGGTATAGGACAAATGGCGAAAGGGTTAGGGTTAGGGTTAGGGTTAGGGTTAGGGTTAGGGTTAGGGTTAGGGTTAGGGTATAGGACAAATGGCGAAATGCGGGATGAGAGATGCGGAGCTCCGCCCACATCTTATACGTCATAATGCGGAGTGGTCTCTGATTGGTTCAAAAGTACGTGATTTATTTTTTGTCACTCTTGCGTTGACCTATTGCTGAAAATGTATAAATATAACCTTACAGTCTTGCCCTTTGAATTGCGTTTTGGATTGTGTTGATTGCACATCTAGAAATGGATTAATTAGAGGTTTTGTTTGAACGGATTTTAATGTGTGGGAATTTGAATTAGTAATTTTATGTAAGTTGTTTCATTAGTTACTTTCTTTTCATTGTATTCATTTAAATATAGTAGATTATATTGATTTTATTGATAATTACGGGAGGTGTTTGAGACACAAAGAAAAGACTGTGTATTATGTTGAAATTTTAGTAAATTGACAGCATAACGATATTCTGCATAATGCATATAAACGATTGGGCACAGTAGTATTGTTAATTTGGAATTTCAACATACTAAATTTCATTCCTCATAAATGTGAAGGAATATATGATCATGGCGATGATGATTTTGATGATGATGTCAGTTATGATAATGTATGTTAAGATATTTGACTAATGTGCCATTAAAATCACTCTAACATAGGTATTCATTAATCGATGCTTTTCGAAAAAAGGTAGTAATAATGAGGATAAAAATGATGATAAAGATGATGATGTTTGATGATGATAATTGTGGTTTATGAAATGCTACAGGAAAGGGAAAATTTGTGCCTAGAACAGTTAAAGAAATCTATTTTTGTATACAACACATTTAGAAAGGGGTTACGCGAGTAAACGATGTTACTTAAAATAGAATTCCTTTGTTCAAAGAAGATAACCCTTATAACTTTACTCATCGTAACCCCGTTTGTTAATACTGTGACGGTAACTGTAGGTAACATACAGGTAGATTTTGATTAAAAACGTTAACCCATGGTAACCCACTTTGTCAAAGAGGTTAATCCTTCAACCTTTACTCACCGTAACACCGTCTGATAACTTCCTGTGTAAGACGCCTACCCTTATACCTTTATTCATCGTAACCCGGGCTGATAACTCCCAGTGTAAGACGTTAGCCCTTATTCCTTTACTCACCGTAACCCCGCCTGATAACTCCAAGTGTAAGCCGTTAAACCTTAAACCTTTACTCACCGTAACCCCGTCTGAAAACCCCAAATGTAAGACCTTAACCCTTAAACCTTTACTCACCGTAACCCTGCCTGATAACTCCCTGTGTAAGACGCTAACCCTTAAACCGTTACTCATCGTAACCCGCTCTGATAACTCCAAGTGTAAGACGATAGCCCTTAAACCTTTACTCACCGTAACCCCGTCTGATAACCCCAAATGTAAGACCTTAACCCTTAAACATTTACTCACCATAACCCAGCCTGACAACTCCCAGCGTAAGACGTTAACCTTTACTCAATGTAACCCCTTCTGATAACCCCGTGTAAGACGTTAGCCCTTAAACCTTTACTCATCGTAACCCGGTCTGATAACCCCAAATCTAAGACTTTTACCCTTAATCCTTTACTCACCGTAACCCAGCCTGATAACTCCCTGCGTAAGACGCTTACCCTTAAACCTTTACTCATCGTAACCCGGTCTGAGAACTCCCAGTGTAGGACGTTAGCCCTTAAACCTTTACTCACCGTAACCCATCCTGATAACCCCAAGTGTAAGACGTAAAACCTTAAATCTTTACTCACCGTAACCCCGTCTGATAACCCCAACTGTAAGACCTTAACCCTTAAACCTTTACTCACTGTAACCCCTTCCTATAACCCCGTGTAAGACGTTAGCCCTTAAACCTTTACTCATCGTAACCCCGTGTGATATCTCCCTGTGTACGACGCTAACCCTTAAACCGTTACTCATCGTAACCCGATCTGATAACCCCGTGTAAGACGTTAGCCCTTAAACCTTAACTCACTGTAACCCCGTCTGATAACCCCAAATGTAAGACCTTAACCCTTAAACCTTTACTCACCATAACCCAGCCTGATAACTCCCTGCGTAAGACCTTAACCCTTAAACCTTTACTCACCGTAACCTCTTCCTATAACCCCGTGTAAGTCATTAACCCTTAAACCTTTACTCATCGTAACCCCGTGTGATATCTCCCTGTGTACGACGCTAACCCTTAAGCCGTTACTCATCGTAACCCGGTCTGATTACTCCCAGTATAAGACGTTAACCCTTAAACCTTTACTCACCGTAACCCCGTCTGATAACCCCAAATGAAAGACCTTAACCCTTAAACCTTTACTCACCATAACCCAGCCTGATAACTCCCCATGTAAGACCTTAAACCCTTAAACCTTTACTCACCATAACCCAGCCTGATAACTCCCTGCGTAAGACGTTAACCCTTAAACCTTTACTCAACGTAACCCCTTCTGATAACCCCGTGTAAGACGTTAGCCCTAAAACCTTTACTAATTGTAACCCGGTCTGATAACCCCAAATGTAAGACCTTAACCCTTAAACCTTTACTCACCATAGCCCAGCCCTGCATAAGACATTAACCCTTAAACCTTTACTCAATGCAACCCATTTCGATAACCCACTGTAAGACGTGAGGCCTTAAACATTTACTCATCGCAACCTCGTGTGATATTTCCCAGTGTAGCGTTAGCTCTTAAACCGTGACACCGTAGGGTTAGGGGTAGGGGTAGGGTTAGGGGTTAGTGTTAGGCTTAGGCTTAGGGGTTAGGGTTAGGGTTAGGGGTTAGTGTTAGGCTTAGGCTTAGGGTTAGGGTTAGGGTTAGGGTTAGGGTCAGGGTCAGGGTCAGGGTTAGGGTTAGGGTTAGGGTTAGGGTTAGGGTTAGGGTTAGGGTTAGGGTTAGGGTTAGGGTTTAGGGTTAGGGTTAGGGTTAGGGTTAGGGTTAGGGTTTAGGATACAATCGAGTGGCGCTTTGGTCGCCAAAAATGGCGCTTTGGCAGATTTTAATGGCGTTCTGGCAGATTGGACAGTCGACCATAGCGCCATTTTGGCGCTTTGGTCGAAATTTTGTGGCGCTTTGGCAGACTTAGGGTTAGGGTTAGGGTTAGGGTTAGGGTTAGGGGTTAGGGTTAGGGTTAGGGTTAGGGTTAGGGTTAGGGTTAGGGTTAGGGTTAGGGTTAGGGTTAGGGGTTAGGGTTAGGGTTAGGGTTAGGGTTAGGGTTAGGGTTAGGGTTAGGGTTAGGGTTAGGGTTAGGGTTAGGGGTTAGGGTTAGGGTTAGGGTTAGGGTTAGGGTTAGGGTTAGGGTTAGGGTATAGGACAAATGGCGAAATGCGGGATGAGAGATGCGGAGCTCCGCCCACATCTTATACGTCATAATGCGGAGTGGTCTCTGATTGGTTCAAAAGTACGTGATTTATTTTTTGTCACTCTTGCGTTGACCTATTGCTGAAAATGTATAAATATAACCTTACAGTCTTGCCCTTTGAATTGCGTTTTGGATTGTGTTGATTGCACATCTAGAAATGGATTAATTAGAGGTTTTGTTTGAACGGATTTTAATGTGTGGGAATTTGAATTAGTAATTTTATGTAAGTTGTTTCATTAGTTACTTTCTTTTCATTGTATTCATTTAAATATAGTAGATTATATTGATTTTATTGATAATTACGGGAGGTGTTTGAGACACAAAGAAAAGACTGTGTATTATGTTGAAATTTTAGTAAATTGACAGCATAACGATATTCTGCATAATGCATATAAACGATTGGGCACAGTAGTATTGTTAATTTGGAATTTCAACATACTAAATTTCATTCCTCATAAATGTGAAGGAATATATGATCATGGCGATGATGATTTTGATGATGATGTCAGTTATGATAATGTATGTTAAGATATTTGACTAATGTGCCATTAAAATCACTCTAACATAGGTATTCATTAATCGATGCTTTTCGAAAAAAGGTAGTAATAATGAGGATAAAAATGATGATAAAGATGATGATGTTTGATGATGATAATTGTGGTTTATGAAATGCTACAGGAAAGGGAAAATTTGTGCCTAGAACAGTTAAAGAAATCTATTTTTGTATACAACACATTTAGAAAGGGGTTACGCGAGTAAACGATGTTACTTAAAATAGAATTCCTTTGTTCAAAGAAGATAACCCTTATAACTTTACTCATCGTAACCCCGTTTGTTAATACTGTGACGGTAACTGTAGGTAACATACAGGTAGATTTTGATTAAAAACGTTAACCCATGGTAACCCACTTTGTCAAAGAGGTTAATCCTTCAACCTTTACTCACCGTAACACCGTCTGATAACTTCCTGTGTAAGACGCCTACCCTTATACCTTTATTCATCGTAACCCGGGCTGATAACTCCCAGTGTAAGACGTTAGCCCTTATTCCTTTACTCACCGTAACCCCGCCTGATAACTCCAAGTGTAAGCCGTTAAACCTTAAACCTTTACTCACCGTAACCCCGTCTGAAAACCCCAAATGTAAGACCTTAACCCTTAAACCTTTACTCACCGTAACCCTGCCTGATAACTCCCTGTGTAAGACGCTAACCCTTAAACCGTTACTCATCGTAACCCGCTCTGATAACTCCAAGTGTAAGACGATAGCCCTTAAACCTTTACTCACCGTAACCCCGTCTGATAACCCCAAATGTAAGACCTTAACCCTTAAACATTTACTCACCATAACCCAGCCTGACAACTCCCAGCGTAAGACGTTAACCTTTACTCAATGTAACCCCTTCTGATAACCCCGTGTAAGACGTTAGCCCTTAAACCTTTACTCATCGTAACCCGGTCTGATAACCCCAAATCTAAGACTTTTACCCTTAATCCTTTACTCACCGTAACCCAGCCTGATAACTCCCTGCGTAAGACGCTTACCCTTAAACCTTTACTCATCGTAACCCGGTCTGAGAACTCCCAGTGTAGGACGTTAGCCCTTAAACCTTTACTCACCGTAACCCATCCTGATAACCCCAAGTGTAAGGGTTAGGGTTAGGGTTAGGGTTAGGGTTAGGGTTAGGGTTAGGGTTAGGGTTAGGGTTAGGGTTAGGGTTAGGGTCCCCTATTAGAAATCTGGCAATTTTTTTTCGAAATCTGGCATCGAAAATCGAAATCTGGCATTTGCCGATCGAAATCTGGCATTTTGCAACGAAAAGTGGCATTTGGCTACCGAAATCTGGCATGACGCTAATAGGGCGAAATTTGGAAGAAAAAAGTGAGATTTTTTTAAATTTAATGATATTTAATGAAATTAAGCCCGTTTGACGGGATTTTTCATATATGGGTTCAGGGGACTTAATATGATACTATTTATGAATTTTTGACATATGTTTAAGTTTTTAGATGAAAATTTAGTGCATTAAAAATTTTAGAATTTAGGCATTTGTAGAACTTCAAATATTTGTATTGAAATCTGGCAGAATTTGCCTACAAGGGTTTCTCAGGGTTATGTTTAGTTACTTAATTCCGTCTTGTAAAATGAATGCGGTGTTACTTTCTGGTAAGAAATAAATACTGACAACAAATGTAATTGATGTTTGATTATATACTGTGGCTTATGTAAACTTACGTGCGATAACAGATTTATAAAAGGGTCAAGACCCATAATAAGAATTTGGTTATATACTGCAGCTTATACACTTACATAGGATGGAGTCTTGATAAGGCGGTAAAGACCCATAATGAATATTTTGTTATATACTGCGGCTTTCATACTGCCATAAGATGGAGTCATGATAATGCGGTCAAGACGCTTAATTAAATTTTTGTTATATACTGCGGCTTATTTACTTACATAGGGTGGAATCATGCTAAAGCGGTCAAGACGCATTATTAAATTTTTGTCATATACTGCGGCTTATATACTTACATAGGGTGGAATCATGCTAAAGCGGTCAAGACGCATTATTAAATTTTTGTTATATACTGCGGCTTATATACTTACATAAGGTGGAGTCATGCTAAAGCGGTCAAAACACATTATTAAATTTTTGTTATTTACGGCGGCTTATATACTTACATAGGGTGGAATCATGCTAAAGCGGTCAAGACGCATTATTAAATTTTTGTTATATACTGCGGCTTATATACTTACATAAGGTGGAGTCATGCTAAAGCGGTCAAGACGCATTATTAAATTTTTGTTAAATACTGCGGCTTATATACTTACATAGGGTGGAATCAAGCTAAAGCGGTCAAGACACATTATTAAATTTTTGTGATATACTGCGGCTTAGATACTTACATAAGGTGGAATCATGCTAAAGCAGTCAAGACGCATAATTAATATTTTGTCATATACTGCGGCTTATATACTTACATGGGCTGGAGTCAAGCTAAAGCGGACAAGATGCATAATTAATTTTTTGTCATATACTGTGGCTTATATACTTACATGGGCTGGAGTCAAGCTAAAGCGGTCAAGACGCATTAAATTTTTGTCATATACTGCAGCTTATACACTTAAATAGGATGGAAGTATGTAAGGCAGTCAAGATAATGATAACAAATTAATTCAATAGGGAAATAGTGTAGTTTATAAAAACAAATACAACTGGTGTTCCTTAGGTTTTATTATTTTTGCCTTTATTTATTAAAAAGACATCTTCAAAATATAAAATGAGTTTTACTTCTTATCATCCAGTGTGTAAAAATATTGTAACCAATAGAAATAAGTTATGAAAGTGGTATTAAGAAACTTTTGGCCATTTCCTGACCGAATTTTCCTAAGAAAATTTGCTAAGTCTGACAAGCCACTTATGGTAATTTTCCTAACGAGTTGTTATAAATTTTTGGAAAGCCAACGGTCCCTAATATAAAAATATTTCATATTATTATAAATAACTTAAGCAGAAGTAATAATATTAATAATAATAAATATAAGATAACCCTGTAGTAGTAAATGCCAGATTTCGAATTTCCCCGATACCAAATTTCACAAACCCTGTAGATTGACAATGCCAGATTTCGATAACCCGGAGAGACCAAAATGCCGAAATTCGCTAACCCTGAGGTAGGGTGGTCAATGTTACAATATGAAATTATTTTTTCTACAAGAAAATTATATGTTTTATTGCTATAAATATATTATTTAATAATCTATTTGTTAGGTAAAATAGGTGCTGAAGTTTGTAGCCGGGGTAAAACCAAAAAATTTTCGATCCGAAAATGAGCCAAAAATGGTCAAATTTCGGCCATTTTTTTTATTTTTTTGTCTACTAAACCAATAAAATAAATATGTTTTAATACTCCACTTCAAAGAATACAATAGTTAAAGATATTTAATATATTTCAGATTTCTAAAATAAGAAAAACAAAAAAAATATTTGGGAAAAACAAATCCTGTAGGTAAAAATGCCAGATTTCGACATTTTTCCATCGGTTTTAGATGAATAACTTTCTTATTCCTTGATAATTTTGCAATTTTTTTGCATTAAACTTATTTACTAACTTATTTTGACATTCCCTGCAAGTTTTATTCAATTCGGTCCGTAAATAAAAAAAAATATTTTTTTGTGAAATTTCAAGTTTGTTCAGAGACAAATTGTGTCCTGATATACATACCCCAGAAGACAACTTTTTTTGTCTGAAATATCAGCAACTTTTTTGTTATAAATCCGATATGTGGCACTTTTTTGTAGATTAAAAAACGCAATTCTACAAATCCCTTTCAATTTTTAGACCTTCTAACCCTTTTTTTATCTCTGAGATATGGGCCAAAATTCGAAATCTGGCATCGGGTTTTGACATTTTTCACTGTAATTCAGTCAGTATACCCCGTGGAGTAAATCCGATAACAGGGTAGTAAATGTCGCCCCTGGGGCTATAACTTTTAAATGGGGACCCCAAAAATATCTTTTTAAACAAAAAAGTTATTTCAAGTTAAACATCTAACAGCAGTCGAAATTTGGCATCAGGACCATAATTAGGGTTAGGGTTAGGGTTAGGGTTAGGGTTAGGGGTTAGGGGTTAGGGTTAGGGTTAGGGTTAGGGTTAGGGTTAGGGTTAGGGTTAGGGTTAGGGTTAGGGTTAGGGTTAGGGTTAGGGTTTAGGGTTAGGGTTAGGGTTAGGGTTAGGGTTAGGGTTAGGGTTAGGGTTAGGGTTAGGGTTAGGGTTAGGGGTTAGGGTTAGGGTTAGGGTTAGGGTTAGGGTTAGGGTTAGGGTTAGGGTTAGGGTTAGGGTTAGGGTTAGGGTTAGGGTTAGGGTTAGGGTTAGGGTGGGGTTAGGGTTAGGGTTAGGGTTAGGGTTAGGGTTAGGGTTAGGGTTAGGGTTAGGGTTAGGGTATAGGACAAATGGCGAAATGCGGGATGAGAGATGCGGAGCTCCGCCCACATCTTATACGTCATAATGCGGAGTGGTCTCTGATTGGTTCAAAAGTACGTGATTTATTTTTTGTCACTCTTGCGTTGACCTATTGCTGAAAATGTATAAATATAACCTTACAGTCTTGCCCTTTGAATTGCGTTTTGGATTGTGTTGATTGCACATCTAGAAATGGATTAATTAGAGGTTTTGTTTGAACGGATTTTAATGTGTGGGAATTTGAATTAGTAATTTTATGTAAGTTGTTTCATTAGTTACTTTCTTTTCATTGTATTCATTTAAATATAGTAGATTATATTGATTTTATTGATAATTACGGGAGGTGTTTGAGACACAAAGAAAAGACTGTGTATTATGTTGAAATTTTAGTAAATTGACAGCATAACGATATTCTGCATAATGCATATAAACGATTGGGCACAGTAGTATTGTTAATTTGGAATTTCAACATACTAAATTTCATTCCTCATAAATGTGAAGGAATATATGATCATGGCGATGATGATTTTGATGATGATGTCAGTTATGATAATGTATGTTAAGATATTTGACTAATGTGCCATTAAAATCACTCTAACATAGGTATTCATTAATCGATGCTTTTCGAAAAAAGGTAGTAATAATGAGGATAAAAATGATGATAAAGATGATGATGTTTGATGATGATAATTGTGGTTTATGAAATGCTACAGGAAAGGGAAAATTTGTGCCTAGAACAGTTAAAGAAATCTATTTTTGTATACAACACATTTAGAAAGGGGTTACGCGAGTAAACGATGTTACTTAAAATAGAATTCCTTTGTTCAAAGAAGATAACCCTTATAACTTTACTCATCGTAACCCCGTTTGTTAATACTGTGACGGTAACTGTAGGTAACATACAGGTAGATTTTGATTAAAAACGTTAACCCATGGTAACCCACTTTGTCAAAGAGGTTAATCCTTCAACCTTTACTCACCGTAACACCGTCTGATAACTTCCTGTGTAAGACGCCTACCCTTATACCTTTATTCATCGTAACCCGGGCTGATAACTCCCAGTGTAAGACGTTAGCCCTTATTCCTTTACTCACCGTAACCCCGCCTGATAACTCCAAGTGTAAGCCGTTAAACCTTAAACCTTTACTCACCGTAACCCCGTCTGAAAACCCCAAATGTAAGACCTTAACCCTTAAACCTTTACTCACCGTAACCCTGCCTGATAACTCCCTGTGTAAGACGCTAACCCTTAAACCGTTACTCATCGTAACCCGCTCTGATAACTCCAAGTGTAAGACGATAGCCCTTAAACCTTTACTCACCGTAACCCCGTCTGATAACCCCAAATGTAAGACCTTAACCCTTAAACATTTACTCACCATAACCCAGCCTGACAACTCCCAGCGTAAGACGTTAACCTTTACTCAATGTAACCCCTTCTGATAACCCCGTGTAAGACGTTAGCCCTTAAACCTTTACTCATCGTAACCCGGTCTGATAACCCCAAATCTAAGACTTTTACCCTTAATCCTTTACTCACCGTAACCCAGCCTGATAACTCCCTGCGTAAGACGCTTACCCTTAAACCTTTACTCATCGTAACCCGGTCTGAGAACTCCCAGTGTAGGACGTTAGCCCTTAAACCTTTACTCACCGTAACCCATCCTGATAACCCCAAGTGTAAGACGTAAAACCTTAAATCTTTACTCACCGTAACCCCGTCTGATAACCCCAACTGTAAGACCTTAACCCTTAAACCTTTACTCACTGTAACCCCTTCCTATAACCCCGTGTAAGACGTTAGCCCTTAAACCTTTACTCATCGTAACCCCGTGTGATATCTCCCTGTGTACGACGCTAACCCTTAAACCGTTACTCATCGTAACCCGATCTGATAACCCCGTGTAAGACGTTAGCCCTTAAACCTTAACTCACTGTAACCCCGTCTGATAACCCCAAATGTAAGACCTTAACCCTTAAACCTTAGGGTTAGGGTTAGGGTTAGGGTTAGGGTTAGGGTTAGGGTTAGGGTTAGGGTTAGGGTTAGGGTTAGGGTTAGGGTTAGGGTTAGGGTTAGGGTTAGGGGTTAGGGTTAGGGTTAGGGTTAGGGTTAGGGTTAGGGTTAGGGTTAGGGTTAGGGTTAGGGTTAGGGTTAGGGGTTAGGGTTAGGGTTAGGGTTAGGGTTAGGGTTAGGGTTAGGGTTAGGGTTAGGGTTAGGGTTAGGGTTAGGGTTAGGGTTAGGGTTAGGGTTAGGGTTAGGGTTAGGGTTAGGGTTAGGGTTAGGGTTAGGGTTAGGGGTTAGGGTTAGGGTTAGGGTTAGGGTTAGGGTTAGGGTTAGGGTTAGGGTTAGGGTTAGGGTTAGGGTTAGGGTTAGGGTTAGGGTTAGGGTTAGGGTTAGGGTTAGGGTTAGGGTTTGGGTTTGGGTTAGGGTTTGGGTTAGGGTTAGGGTTAGGGTTAGGGTTAGGGTTAGGGTTAGGGTTAGGGTTAGGGTTAGGGTTAGGGTTAGGGTTAGGGGTTAGGGTTAGGGTTAGGGTTAGGGTTAGGGTTAGGGTTAGGGTTAGGGTTAGGGTTAGGGTTAGGGTTAGGGTTAGGGTTAGGGTTAGGGTTAGGGTTAGGGTTAGGGTTAGGGTTAGGGTTAGGGTTAGGGTTAGGGTTAGGGTTAGGGTTAGGGTTAGGGTTAGGGTTAGGGTTAGGGTTAGGGTTAGGGTTAGGAGTTAGGGGTTAGGGTTAGGGTTAGGGTTAGGGTTAGGGTTAGGGTTAGGGTTAGGGTTAGGGTTAGGGTTAGGGTTAGGGTTAGGGTTAGGGTTAGGGTTAGGGTTAGGGTTAGGGTTAGGGTTAGGGTTAGGGTTAGGGTTAGGGTTAGGGTTAGGGTTAGGGTTAGGGTTAGGGGTTAGGGTTAGGGGTTAGGGTTAGGGTTAGGGTTAGGGTTAGGGTTAGGGTTAGGGTTAGGGTTAGGGTTAGGGTTAGGGGTTAGGGTTAGGGGTTAGGGTTAGGGTTAGGGTTAGGGTTAGGGTTAGGGTTAGGGTTAGGGTTAGGGTTAGGGTTAGGGTTAGGGTTAGGGTTAGGGTTAGGGTTAGGGTTAGGGTTAGGGTTAGGGTTAGGGTTAGGGTTAGGGTTAGGGTTAGGGTTAGGGTTAGGGTTAGGGTTAGGGTTAGGGTTAGGGTTAGGGTTAGGGTTAGGGTTAGGGTTAGGGTTAGGGTTAGGGTTAGGGTTAGGGTTAGGGTTAGGGTTAGGAGGGTTAGGGTTAGGGGTTAGGGTTAGGGTTAGGGTTAGGGTTAGGGTTAGGGTTAGGGTTAGGGTTAGGGTTAGGGTTAGGGTTAGGGTTAGGGGTTAGGGTTAGGGTTAGGGTTAGGGTTAGGGTTAGGGTTAGGGTTAGGGTTAGGGTTAGGGTTAGGGTTAGGGTTAGGGTTAGGGTTAGGGTTAGGGTTAGGGTTAGGGTTAGGGTTAGGGTTAGGGTTAGGGTTAGGGTTAGGGTTAGGGTTAGGGTTAGGGTTAGGGTTAGGGTTAGGGTTAGGGTTAGGGTTAGGGTTAGGGTTAGGGTTAGGGTTAGGGTTAGGGTTAGGGTTAGGGTTAGGGTTAGGGTTAGGGTTAGGGTTAGGGTTAGGGTTAGGGTTAGGGTTAGGGTTAGGGTTAGGGTTAGGGTTAGGGTTAGGGTTAGGGTTAGGGTTAGGGTTGTCATCGCCGCGGCCTTTTGGTTCCCAAATGGCCTTATTTTGGCCTTTGTGTCACCCATTTGGGAGACATAAAGGCCAAATATGGCCTTTTGGTTCCAAGCCTAAGGCCTTAATGGCGACTTTCGGTCGACATCGCAGCCTTAGGGTCTCTTTTCCAGGTTTTGGTAAAACAAGTTATTTTGAGTTCATTTTACGTCCTTTCATCAAGGTTTTAGTCATTTTGGGCTATAAAAGTTATATCGGTGACCTTTACATGCAAGTTCTGGGGTTATTAGCGCTAGAATAAAAAATTTCATGTTAGGGTACCTTTGCACATGTACCCTTAGGGTTAGTATCTTATAAGTCCTGCATGTCTTATAAGACCATGACATAATATCTTTCATCCATTTACGTCGAGTAGGCTACTTCTCAAAAGCGTATTACCTATATTTAAGGTGACATTTTGTTCTAAGCGAAAATTAGGGGTAGGGAAAATTCCTACGGCTTAAGGTTAGGGTAAGGGGTAGGGTTCAGTCAAAAAATCTAAGTTTTTTCGAAGTCAAATTTTTGTCTTAGATTTTAAATATTTTTTGTATATAGGTTAAGGATTAAATGTTATGCAATTTAAACTTTTCCTGGCCCTTAGAAATGGATTTAAAGACTAACCCTGGACCCTCGATACTTTGGCCTTTGGGTTGAAGTTTACATAATATACATGTTGTACCACACTCTTCCCCAATTGTAGGCCAAAAACCCTAGGTGATTCAAATAGCTCGTATCAAGAAGTATTTATTCACGAAAGAACATAGGATTCGGACGCGAAATAAGCCAGGATCCAAATTCCGGTAAGTGTTTATAACTATTGGCAAGACTTGACTAGTATTTAGGGGAGGGAATAAGGGGAACTTGATTTGTTTTTTTGAAGACCAAGGACAGACCTATTTGCTGATGTAAGCATTATGGACCAGTTGTTTCAAGTAAGTAAATTATAATGTATATTTACAAATATGGTTATACCATAGTAAGTATTATAAAACAGAGGGAACCAGCATGTTGGAGCCGGGAACCAGTAGCACGCATACATGGGTATTAGTGTGGTAAAGATTATGTTTTTGGAAGGTTTATTTAAGCCTGTGGTGAGTTTAAACTATGTGTGCAATTGAACGGGCTGGTTAGAGTCAATGGTTAACCTAGGGAGACTGTCTTTATATCTGCTTATAGTGCTATATATGCGTTGTTCAAAGTTGTAAGAATTTTTATTGTGGCTGAAGCTATGGATTTTTTATGAATTTTTAATGTATTTTGAGCATCACCCATAGGGTCGTGTTTTTTGTTTGAAGGGATTAAATTAGAATGTCACCTAAAGGTTTGTGTAAAGTTAAGATACAGAGTAAGTATCTGTGTAAGTTTCAAGGGCCTGCTCCCAGTGGTTTTGTTGAAGTAGATTTTTGAAATTATAGGAAATGCAGGGTGGGGCGGTTTTGTAGGCCTTATAATATCGAGTAAACTATTAGAGAGGATACTTATAGTCCCTTATCATAGACAATGGGGCCCAGGCTTTCTAACTGTGGTGAAATAAATACTCTAAGACACTCCCAGGCTTTGATTTTGTAGTCTCAACATTGTGACAGAGAGCGATATTTAAAGTAATATTCAGCTAAGTATAAAGTAAGTATAAAGGTAAGTATAAGTGCTTTCTAAATGATTATATTTGTCATTAATTTTAAAATTTTTTTGGAAGAAAAAAATCAAGAAATAAAAAAAGTTCGGACTTAGAATTTTTGACCGATTTTTTTCTTGTAGTCGGCAGGTAAGGCATGTTTGAGCTCTTATATAACTACTGAAAGAGTAGGTAGGTATACTTGTCCTTTTGTTCCGTAAACTACTGTGCCCAGGCTACAAACACATAGTTAAATCTTGAAGAAATCTGTTTCCAGAGGATAGAAATTAATATTTGAAAATTGTTGCTAAATTACCATTTATGGAATGGAGGCCAAAAGGCTAATGGCTAATTGCGAATCATAAATGTTACCTATATTGTATCAGCTAGGAGAGGGTAATTATAGGGGGTAATCCTACATTATCTTAAAGGGTTAGAGCCAGGCTATCTAACCCTGTTTAAAGATTACTGCTACGACACTCCCTTGCTGAGTTATAATGGGAAATCTTAAAGAGGCTAAAAGGCCAATTTCATCTGTGTGGGAAGAGGTTTTAAGGGCCTAATATTATAGAGTAAACTATAAGAGAGGATACTTATAGTCCCTTATCTTCCACTATGGGACCCGGGCTTTATAACCCTGGCAAATTAAACAATCTAAGACAGTTCCCGGATTAGATTTAGCAGTCGCAACATTGTGACCTGAAAAGGCCAGAAGGCCAATTTTAAATCCCTGTAAAATAATATAAGTATGAGGTGGCCAAAAGGCCAAATGCGAATTGCGAACCCTAAACTTTACCTATGTTTTCTAAGGTTGGAGAGGCTACTTATAGGCATGCATCCTACATTTTCCTATAGGGTTTGAGCCAGGCTATCTAACCCTGGTAAAAGATTAAGCCTAGGACGCTCCCTGGCTGAGTTGGGTTGGGCTTAGTTAGGGTTAGGAGGAGGCCAAAAGGCTAAGGTCATCTCGTTTGGGAGAGGTTTGGAAGCCTGAAAATATAGAATAAAATATAAGATAAAATACTTATTTCTCTCCTATGTTAGACTATGGGACCAAGGCTTTCTAACGCTGGTAAAATAGAAGGTCTAAGACGCTCCCTGGACTTAGATTTTGGAGGCTCAACATTGTTACTTGAAAGCTGCCAGAAGGCTACTGCGAACCGTGATTTTCATCGATAGTTTATAAGGTTGGAGAGGCTACTTATAGGCATGCATCCTACATTATCCTACAGGGTTAGATCTAGGCTATCTAACCCTGATAAAATATTCCTCCTAGGACAATCACAGGCCGAGTTATGCAAGAGACCAAAAGGCCTTGAAAACATCGAACGTAAGAGGTTTGGAGTCTTATATGTCAGTCTTAGAGAGTTCAGATATCTTTGACACTGCTTGTACTTGTAGTCTAGGGTTCTTAATACATGCTCAGAAAAGATGGTAATTATGATGCCATTTTAGAGTGAAATATAACCGGTTACGGAAGGTAAGATGACTGAAAATGAGGAGGTTAGGGTTTGATAGGAAAAATCCATATATTGGTTAGATATTTTTGGCATAATAACAATGGATCATGATGACCTTGTAACACTCTTCCCCTTGTTATTCTGACACTTTTCTACAATGTTATTAGCTTTTCCATTTTAACTTTCAACCACGTTTTTCATCACGAAAACGGCCCGGGTTAGAAATGCCACTATGTTGCGAGCAAATTTCAGCCATTTTTCTACAAGAAGATGTTTTTTTTCCCCAGAAATGTCATGTTTAAACCATGTTTTAGGGTCTCCAAACTTCCCAAAAATGGCAACCATAAGGCCAAGGGTTAGTATTCAACCCCCAATATGCATGCCTTAGGGGGCAGATATAACAGTCGGGGAGGCTGGTAAGTAGGATCCGGACCTGCCCTTGCTAACCCTGTAAAGCAGTCGCAGATATCTTTAAAGATGCGGCCTGCGGTAATAGGGTACATGTTTGGTTTGGGTTGCGGTGATCGAGGGTAATCTGGCGACCAAAAGGCCATTTTGAAACGGCTCTAACTCCGTCAAATCTCATCCGATTTTGGGTTTCTTTGCAGATTCCGGAACAACTCACTGACCTTGTTCGCAGGAAAAAAAACCGAAACTTGAGTATACTATACTTTAGATTTTGACTTGGGCTTAGCTATACCCAAGAGTCCTGTGGTGGGGTTAGATAGGAACCCCCAATGTAGCACCCTTTTTTGGTCAATCTCCAGTTAACCAGGGATCGTGTACCAGGGTTAGGCGGGGTTAGTCTGGCAACCTAGACTAGCCAAAATCTCAGGCCTAACCCTCTGGAAATAAGGTAGCTATACCCCCCCCTATACCTATGGTCCATTTTTGGGACGAGTCTGTGGTTTGGTCAGGGTAAGGTTTTTCCAACATTTTTAAGCCCCAATCAGGAGGGTTAGACCAATTGCGAAGATTTCCAAAATCTGAGGACAAACCCTCTGTCCTAAAGGGGTCAGACCTCCATTTCGGCCTTGGTGTCTTCTCCGATGTTAATTAGGGTTAGGGTTAGGGTTAGGGTTAGGGTTAGGGTTAGGGTTAGGGTTAGGGTTAGGGTTAGGGTTAGGGTTAGGGTTAGGGTTAGGGTTAGGGTTAGGGTTAGGGTTAGGGTTAGGGTTAGGGTTAGGGTTAGGGTTAGGGTTAGGGTTAGGGTTAGGGTTAGGGTTAGGGTTAGGGTTAGGGTTAGGGTTAGGGTTAGGGTTAGGGTTAGGGTTAGGGTTAGGGTTAGGGTTAGGGTTAGGGTTAGGGTTAGGGTTAGGGTTAGGGTTAGGGTTAGGGTTAGGGTTAGGGTTAGGGTTAGGGTTAGGGTTAGGGTTAGGGTTAGGGTTAGGGTTAGGGTTAGGGTTAGGGTTAGGGTTAGGGTTAGGGTTAGGGTTAGGGTTAGGGTTAGGGTTAGGGTTAGGGTTAGGGTTAGGGTTAGGGTTAGGGTTAGGGTTAGGGTTAGGGTTAGGGTTAGGGTTAGGGTTAGGGTTAGGGTTAGGGTTAGGGTTAGGGTTAGGGTTAGGGTTAGGGTTAGGGTTAGGGTTAGGGTTAGGGTTAGGGTTAGGGTTAGGGTTAGGGTTAGGGTTAGGGTTAGGGTTAGGGTTAGGGTTAGGGTTAGGGTTAGGGTTAGGGTTAGGGTTAGGGTTAGGGTTAGGGTTAGGGTTAGGGTTAGGGTTAGGGTTAGGGTTAGGGTTAGGGTTAGGGTTAGGGTTAGGGTTAGGGTTAGGGTTAGGGTTAGGGTTAGGGTTAGGGTTAGGGTTAGGGTTAGGGTTAGGGTTAGGGTTAGGGTTAGGGTTAGGGTTAGGGTTAGGGTTAGGGTTAGGGTTAGGGTTAGGGTTAGGGTTAGGGTTAGGGTTAGGGTTAGGGTTAGGGTTAGGGTTAGGGTTAGGGTTAGGGTTAGGGTTAGGGTTAGGGTTAGGGTTAGGGTTAGGGTTAGGGTTAGGGTTAGGGTTAGGGTTAGGGTTAGGGTTAGGGTTAGGGTTAGGGTTAGGGTTAGGGTTAGGGTTAGGGTTAGGGTTAGGGTTAGGGTTAGGGTTAGGGTTAGGGTTAGGGTTAGGGTTAGGGTTAGGGTTAGGGTTAGGGTTAGGGTTAGGGTTAGGGTTAGGGTTAGGGTTAGGGTTAGGGTTAGGGTTAGGGTTAGGGTTAGGGTTAGGGTTAGGGTTAGGGTTAGGGTTAGGGTTAGGGTTAGGGTTAGGGTTAGGGTTAGGGTTAGGGTTAGGGTTAGGGTTAGGGTTAGGGTTAGGGTTAGGGTTAGGGTTAGGGTTAGGGTTAGGGTTAGGGTTAGGGTTAGGGTTAGGGTTAGGGTTAGGGTTAGGGTTAGGGTTAGGGTTAGGGTTAGGGTTAGGGTTAGGGTTAGGGTTAGGGTTAGGGTTAGGGTTAGGGTTAGGGTTAGGGTTAGGGTTAGGGTTAGGGTTAGGGTTAGGGTTAGGGTTAGGGTTAGGGTTAGGGTTAGGGTTAGGGTTAGGGTTAGGGTTAGGGTTAGGGTTAGGGTTAGGGTTAGGGTTAGGGTTAGGGTTAGGGTTAGGGTTAGGGTTAGGGTTAGGGTTAGGGTTAGGGTTAGGGTTAGGGTTAGGGTTAGGGTTAGGGTTAGGGTTAGGGTTAGGGTTAGGGTTAGGGTTAGGGTTAGGGTTAGGGTTAGGGTTAGGGTTAGGGTTAGGGTTAGGGTTAGGGTTAGGGTTAGGGTTAGGGTTAGGGTTAGGGTTAGGGTTAGGGTTAGGGTTAGGGTTAGGGTTAGGGTTAGGGTTAGGGTTAGGGTTAGGGTTAGGGTTAGGGTTAGGGTTAGGGTTAGGGTTAGGGTTAGGGTTAGGGTTAGGGTTAGGGTTAGGGTTAGGGTTAGGGTTAGGGTTAGGGTTAGGGTTAGGGTTAGGGTTAGGGTTAGGGTTAGGGTTAGGGTTAGGGTTAGGGTTAGGAGGGTTAGGGTTAGGGTTAGGGTTAGGGTTAGGGTTAGGGTTAGGGTTAGGGTTAGGGTTAGGGTTAGGGTTAGGGTTAGGGTTAGGGTTAGGGTTAGGGTTAGGGTTAGGGTTAGGGTTAGGGTTAGGGTTAGGGTTAGGGTTAGGGTTAGGGTTAGGGTTAGGGTTAGGGTTAGGGTTAGGGTTAGGGTTAGGGTTAGGGTTAGGGTTAGGGTTAGGGTTAGGGTTACCATCGCAGCGGCCTTTTGGTTCCCAATTGGCCTTATTTTGGCCTTTGTGTCATCCATTTGGGAGACATAAAGGCCAATGTGGCCTTTTGGTTCCAAACCTAAGGCCTTAATGGCGACTTACGGTCGACATCGCAGCCTTAGGGTCTCTTTTCCAGGTTTTGGTAAAACAAGTTATTTTGAGTTCATTTTACGTCCTTTCATCAAGGTTTTAGTCATTTTGGGCTATAAAAGTTATATCGGTGACCTTTACATGCAAGTTCTTGGGTTATTAGCGCTAGAATAAAAAATTTCATGTTAGGGTACCTTTTCACATGTACCCTTAGGGTTAGTGTCTTATAAGTCCTATCTGTCTTATAAGACCATGACATAATATCTTTCATCCATTTACGTCGAGTAGGCTACTTCTCAAAAGCGTATTGCCTATATTTAAGGTGACATTTTGTTCTAAGCGAAAATTAGGGGTAGGGAAAATTCCCACGGCTTAAGGTTAGGGTAAGGGGTAGGGTTCAGTCAAAAAATCTAAGTTTTTTCGAAGTCAGATTTTTTTTTTAGATTTTAAATATTTTTTGTTTATAGATTAAGGATTAAATGTTATGCAATTTAAACTTTTCCTGGCCCTTAGAAATGGATTTAAAGACTAACCCTGGACTCTCGATACTTTGGCCTTTGGGTTGAGATTTACATAATATACATGTTGTACCACACTCTTCCCCAATTGTAGGCCAAAAACCCTAGGTGATTCAAATAGCTCGTATCAAGAAGTATTTATTCACGAAAGAACATAGGATTCGGACGCGAAATAAGCCAGGATCCAAATTCCGGTAAGTGTTTATAACTATTGGCAAGACTTGACTAGTATTTAGGGGAGGGAATAAGGGGAACTTGATTTGTTTTTTTGAAGTCCAAGGACAGACCTATTTGCTGATGTAAGCATTATGGACCAGTTGTTTCAGGTAAGTAAATTATAATGTATATTTACAAATATGGTTATACCATAGTAAGTATTATAAAAGAGAGGGAACCAGCATGTTGGAGCCGGGAACCAGTAGCACGCATACATAGGTATTAGTGTGGTAAAGATTATGTTTTTGGAAGGTTTATTTAAGCCTGTGGTGAGTTTAAACTATGTGTGCAATTGAACGGGCTGGTTAGAGTCAATGGTTAACCTAGGGAGACTGTCTTTATATCTGCTTATAGTGCTATATATGCGTTGTTCAAAGTTGTAAGAATTTTTATTGTGGCTGAAGCTATGGATTTTTTATGAATTTTTAATGTATTTTGAGCATCACCCATAGGGTCGTGTTTTTTGTTTGAAGGGATTAAATTAGAATGTCACCTAAAGGTTTATGTAAAGTTAAGATACAGAGTAAGTATCTGTGTAAGTTTCAAGGGTCTGCTCCCAGTGGTTTTGTTGAAGTAGATTTTTGAAATTATAGGAAATGCAGGGTGGGGCGGTTTTGTAGGCCTTATAATATCGAGTAAACTGTTAGAGAGGATACTTATAGTCACTTATCATAGACAATGGGGCCCAGGCTTTCTAACTGTGGTGAAATAAACACTCTAAGACACTCCCAGGCTTTGATTTTGTAGTCTCAACATTGTGACAGAAAGCGATATTTAAAGCAATATTCAGCTAAGTATAAAGTAAGTATAAAGGAAAGTATAAGTGCTTTCTAAATGATTATATTTGTCATTAATTTTGAAATTTTTTTGCAAGAAAAAAATCAAGAAATAAAAAAAGTTCGGACTTAGAATTTTTGACCGATTTTTTTCTTGTAGTCGGCAGGTAAGGCATGTTTGAGCTCTTATATAACTACTGAAAGAGTAGGTAGGTATACTTGTCCTTTTGTTCCGTAAACTACTGTGCTCAGGCTACAAACACATAGTTAAATCTTGAAGAAATCTGTTTCCAGAGGACAGAAATTAATATTTGAAAATTGTTGCTAAATTACCATTTATGGAATGGAGGCCAAAAGGCTAATTGCTAATTGCGGATCATAAATGTTACCTATATTGTATAAGCTAGGAGAGGGTAATTATAGGGGGTAATCCTACATTATCTTATAGGGTTAGAGCCAGGCTATCTAACCCTGTTTAAAGATTACTGCTACGACACTCCCTTGCTGAGTTATAATGGGAAATCTTAAAGAGGCTAAAAGGCCAGTTTCATCTGTGTGGGAAGAGGTTTTAAGGGCCTAATATTATAGAGTAAACTATAAGAGAGGATACTTATAGTCCCTTATCTTCCACTATGGGACCCGGGCTTTATAACCCTGGCAAATTAAACAATCTAAGACAGTTCCCGGATTAGATTTAGCAGTCGCAACATTGTGACCTGAGTAGGCCAGAAGGCCAATTTTAAATCCCTGTAAAATAATATAAGTATGAGGTGGCCAAAAGGCCAATGCGAATTGCGAACCCTAAACTTTACCTATGTTTTCTAAGGTTGGAGAGGCTACTTATAGGCATGCATCCTACATTTTCCTATAGGGTTTGAGCCAGGCTATCTAACCCTGGTAAAAGATTAAGCCTAGGACGCTCCCTGGCTAAGTTGGGTTGGGCTTAGTTAGGGTTAGGAGGAGGCCAAAAGGCCAAGGTCATCTCGTTTGGGAGAGGTTTGGAAGCCTAAAATTATAGAATAAAATATAAGATAAAATACTTATTTCCCTCCTATCTTAGACTATGGGACCAAGGCTTTATAACGCTGATAAAATAGAAGGTCTAAGACGCTCCCTGACTTAGATTTTGGAGGCTCAACATTGTTACTTGAAAGCTGCCAGAAGGCTACTGCGAACCGTGATTTTCATCGATAGTTTATAAGGTTGGAGAGGCTACTTATAGGCATGCATCCTACATTATCCTACAGGGTTAGACCTAGGCTATCTAACCCTGATAAAATATTCCTCCTAGGACAATCACAGGCCGAGTTATGCAAGACGCCAGAAGGCCATGAAAACATCGAACGTAAGAGGTTTGGAGTCTTATATGTCAGTCTTAGAGAGTTCAGACATCTTTGACACTGCTTGTACTTGTAGTCTAGGGTTCTTAATACACGCTCAGAAGAGATGGTAATTATGATTCCATTTTAGAGTGAAATATAACCGGTTACGGAAGGTAAGATGACTGAAAATGAGGAGGTTAGGGTTTGATAGAAAAAATCCATATATTGGTTAGATATTTTTGGCATAATAGCAATGGATCATGATGACCTTGTAACACTCTTCCCCTTGCTATTCTGACACTTTTCTACAATGTTATTAGCTTTTCCATTTTAACTTTCAACCACGTTTTTCATCACAAAAACGGCCAGGGTTAGAAATGCCACTATGTTGCGAGCAAATTTCAGCCATTTTTCTACAGGAACATGTTTTTTTTTCCCAGAAATGTCATGTTTAAACCATGTTTTAGGGTCTCCAAACTTTCCAAAAATGGCAACCATAAGGCCAAGGGTTAGTATTCAAACCCCAATATGCATGTCTTAGGGGGCAGATATAACAGTCGGGGAGGCTGGTAAGTAAGATCCGGACCTGCCCTTGCTAACCCTGTAAAGCAGTCGAAGATATCTTTAAAGATGCGGCCTGCGGTAATAGGGTACTTTATTTTTTTTGGTTGCGGTGATCGAGGGTAATCTGGCGACCAAAAGGCCATTTTGAACCGGCTCTAACTCCGTCAAATCTCATCCGATTTTTCATCCGATTTTGGGTTTCTTTGCAGATTCCGGAACAACTCACTGACCTTGTTCGCAGGAAAAAAGTCCGAAACTTGAGTATACTATACTTTAGATTTTGACTTGGGCTTAGCTATACCCAAGAGTCCTGTGGTGGGGTAAGATAGGAACCCCCAATGTAGCACCCTTTTTTGGTCAATCTCCAGTTAACCAGGGATCGTGTACCAGGGTTAGGCGGGGTTAGTCTGGCAACCTAGACTAGCCAAAATCTCAGGCCTAACCCTCTGGAAATAAGGTAGCTATACACCCCCCTATACCTAGGATCACATTTTGGATCGAGTCTGTGGTTTGGTCCGGGTAAGGTTTTTCCAACATTTTTAAGCCCCAATCAGGAGGGTTAGACCAATTGCGAAGATTTCCAAAATCTGAGGACAAACCCTCTGTCCTAAAGGGGTCAGACCTCCATTTCGGCCTTGAGGCCTACTCCGATGTTAATTAGGGTTAGGGTTAGGGTTAGGGGTTAGGGTTAGGGGTTAGGGTTAGGGTTAGGGTTAGGGTTAGGGTTAGGGTTAGGGTTAGGGTTAGGGTTAGGGTTAGGGTTAGGGTTAGGGTTAGGGTTAGGGTTAGGGTTAGGGTTAGGGTTAGGGTTAGGGTTAGGGTTAGGGTTAGGGTTAGGGTTAGGGTTAGGGTTAGGGTTAGGGTTAGGGTTAGGGTTAGGGTTAGGGTTAGGGTTAGGGTTAGGGTTAGGGTTAGGGTTAGGGTTAGGGTTAGGGTTAGGGTTAGGGTTAGGGTTAGGGTTAGGGTTAGGGTTAGGGTTAGGGTTAGGGTTAGGGTTAGGGTTAGGGTTAGGGTTAGGGTTAGGGTTAGGGTTAGGGTTAGGGTTAGGGTTAGGGTTAGGGTTAGGGTTAGGGTTAGGGTTAGGGTTAGGGTTAGGGTTAGGGTTAGGGTTAGGGTTAGGGTTAGGGTTAGGGTTAGGGTTAGGGTTAGGGTTAGGGTTAGGGTTAGGGTTAGGGTTAGGGTTAGGGTTAGGGTTAGGGTTAGGGTTAGGGTTAGGGTTAGGGTTAGGGTTAGGGTTAGGGTTAGGGTTAGGGTTAGGGTTAGGGTTAGGGTTAGGGTTAGGGTTAGGGTTAGGGTTAGGGTTAGGGTTAGGGTTAGGGTTAGGGTTAGGGTTAGGGTTAGGGTTAGGGTTAGGGTTAGGGTTAGGGTTAGGGTTAGGGTTAGGGTTAGGGTTAGGGTTAGGGTTAGGGTTAGGGTTAGGGTTAGGGTTAGGGTTAGGGTTAGGGTTAGGGTTAGGGTTAGGGTTAGGGTTAGGGTTAGGGTTAGGGTTAGGGTTAGGGTTAGGGTTAGGGTTAGGGTTAGGGTTAGGGTTAGGGTTAGGGTTAGGGTTAGGGTTAGGGTTAGGGTTAGGGTTAGGGTTAGGGTTAGGGTTAGGGTTAGGGTTAGGGTTAGGGTTAGGGTTAGGGTTAGGGTTAGGGTTAGGGTTAGGGTTAGGGTTAGGGTTAGGGTTAGGGTTAGGGTTAGGGTTAGGGTTAGGGTTAGGGTTAGGGTTAGGGTTAGGGTTAGGGTTAGGGTTAGGGTTAGGGTTAGGGTTAGGGTTAGGGTTAGGGTTAGGGTTAGGGTTAGGGTTAGGGTTAGGGTTAGGGTTAGGGTTAGGGTTAGGGTTAGGGTTAGGGTTAGGGTTAGGGTTAGGGTTAGGGTTAGGGTTAGGGTTAGGGTTAGGGTTAGGGTTAGGGTTAGGGTTAGGGTTAGGGTTAGGGTTAGGGTTAGGGTTAGGGTTAGGGTTAGGGTTAGGGTTAGGGTTAGGGTTAGGGTTAGGGTTAGGGTTAGGGTTAGGGTTAGGGTTAGGGTTAGGGTTAGGGTTAGGGTTAGGGTTAGGGTTAGGGTTAGGGTTAGGGTTAGGGTTAGGGTTAGGGTTAGGGTTAGGGTTAGGGTTAGGGTTAGGGTTAGGGTTAGGGTTAGGGTTAGGGTTAGGGTTAGGGTTAGGGTTAGGGTTAGGGTTAGGGTTAGGGTTAGGGTTAGGGTTAGGGTTAGGGTTAGGGTTAGGGTTAGGGTTAGGGTTAGGGTTAGGGTTAGGGTTAGGGTTAGGGTTAGGGTTAGGGTTAGGGTTAGGGTTAGGGTTAGGGTTAGGGTTAGGGTTAGGGTTAGGGTTAGGGTTAGGGTTAGGGTTAGGGTTAGGGTTAGGGTTAGGGTTAGGGTTAGGGTTAGGGTTAGGGTTAGGGTTAGGGTTAGGGTTAGGGTTAGGGTTAGGGTTAGGGTTAGGGTTAGGGTTAGGGTTAGGGTTAGGGTTAGGGTTAGGGTTAGGGTTAGGGTTAGGGTTAGGGTTAGGGTTAGGGTTAGGGTTAGGGTTAGGGTTAGGGTTAGGGTTAGGGTTAGGGTTAGGGTTAGGGTTAGGGTTAGGGTTAGGGTTAGGGTTAGGGTTAGGGTTAGGGTTAGGGTTAGGGTTAGGGTTAGGGTTAGGGTTAGGGTTAGGGTTAGGGTTAGGGTTAGGGTTAGGGTTAGGGTTAGGGTTAGGGTTAGGGTTAGGGTTAGGGTTAGGGTTAGGGTTAGGGTTAGGGTTAGGGTTAGGGTTAGGGTTAGGGTTAGGGTTAGGGTTAGGGTTAGGGTTAGGGTTAGGGTTAGGGTTAGGGTTAGGGTTAGGGTTAGGGTTAGGGTTAGGGTTAGGGTTAGGGTTAGGGTTAGGGTTAGGGTTAGGGTTAGGGTTAGGGTTAGGGTTAGGGTTAGGGTTAGGGTTAGGGTTAGGGTTAGGGTTAGGGTTAGGGTTAGGGTTAGGGTTAGGGTTAGGGTTAGGGTTAGGGTTAGGGTTAGGGTTAGGGTTAGGGTTAGGGTTAGGGTTAGGGTTAGGGTTAGGGTTAGGGTTAGGGTTAGGGTTAGGGTTAGGGTTAGGGTTAGGGTTAGGGTTAGGGTTAGGGTTAGGGTTAGGGTTAGGGTTAGGGTTAGGGTTAGGGTTAGGGTTAGGGTTAGGGTTAGGGTTAGGGTTAGGGTTAGGGTTAGGGTTAGGGTTAGGGTTAGGGTTAGGGTTAGGGTTAGGGTTAGGGTTAGGGTTAGGGTTAGGGTTAGGGTTAGGGTTAGGGTTAGGGTTAGGGTTAGGGTTAGGGTTAGGGTTAGGGTTAGGGTTAGGGTTAGGGTTAGGGTTAGGGTTAGGGTTAGGGTTAGGGTTAGGGTTAGGGTTAGGGTTAGGGTTAGGGTTAGGGTTAGGGTTAGGGTTAGGGTTAGGGTTAGGGTTAGGGTTAGGGTTAGGGTTAGGGTTAGGGTTAGGGTTAGGGTTAGGGTTAGGGTTAGGGTTAGGGTTAGGGTTAGGGTTAGGGTTAGGGTTAGGGTTAGGGTTAGGGTTAGGGTTAGGGTTAGGGTTAGGGTTAGGGTTAGGGTTAGGGTTAGGGTTAGGGTTAGGGTTAGGGTTAGGGTTAGGGTTAGGGTTAGGGTTAGGGTTAGGGTTAGGGTTAGGGTTAGGGTTAGGGTTAGGGTTAGGGTTAGGGTTAGGGTTAGGGTTAGGGTTAGGGTTAGGGTTAGGGTTAGGGTTAGGGTTAGGGTTAGGGTTAGGGTTAGGGTTAGGGTTAGGGTTAGGGTTAGGGTTAGGGTTAGGGTTAGGGTTAGGGTTAGGGTTAGGGTTAGGGTTAGGGTTAGGGTTAGGGTTAGGGTTAGGGTTAGGGTTAGGGTTAGGGTTAGGGTTAGGGTTAGGGTTAGGGTTAGGGTTAGGGTTAGGGTTAGGGTTAGGGTTAGGGTTAGGGTTAGGGTTAGGGTTAGGGTTAGGGTTAGGGTTAGGGTTAGGGTTAGGGTTAGGGTTAGGGTTAGGGTTAGGGTTAGGGTTAGGGTTAGGGTTAGGGTTAGGGTTAGGGTTAGGGTTAGGGTTAGGGTTAGGGTTAGGGTTAGGGTTAGGGTTAGGGTTAGGGTTAGGGTTAGGGTTAGGGTTAGGGTTAGGGTTAGGGTTAGGGTTAGGGTTAGGGTTAGGGTTAGGGTTAGGGTTAGGGTTAGGGTTAGGGTTAGGGTTAGGGTTAGGGTTAGGGTTAGGGTTAGGGTTAGGGTTAGGGTTAGGGTTAGGGTTAGGGTTAGGGTTAGGGTTAGGGTTAGGGTTAGGGTTAGGGTTAGGGTTAGGGTTAGGGTTAGGGTTAGGGTTAGGGTTAGGGTTAGGGTTAGGGTTAGGGTTAGGGTTAGGGTTAGGGTTAGGGTTAGGGTTAGGGTTAGGGTTAGGGTTAGGGTTAGGGTTAGGGTTAGGGTTAGGGTTAGGGTTAGGGTTAGGGTTAGGGTTAGGGTTAGGGTTAGGGTTAGGGTTAGGGTTAGGGTTAGGGTTAGGGTTAGGGTTAGGGTTAGGGTTAGGGTTAGGGTTAGGGTTAGGGTTAGGGTTAGGGTTAGGGTTAGGGTTAGGGTTAGGGTTAGGGTTAGGGTTAGGGTTAGGGTTAGGGTTAGGGTTAGGGTTAGGGTTAGGGTTAG